>ANSM01006433.1:0-12816 GCA_000347735.1 Cercospora canescens BHU | reverse complement strand
CCAGGGTGGAGGTGGCGGCTATCAGCAGGGTGGAGGCTACGGCGGCGGACAAGGTATGGAGCCGCCGAGACTAATCTCGTGGAACTCGCTGACCTTGCACAGATGGTGGCTACCAGCAACAGCAGAACGGTGGTGGCTACGGCGGTCAGCAGCAAGGCGGATACTAGCAAGGCCCTCACCCGATCTTCTCCTCTGGCCTCTTCACATTCTTCTTTCAAAAGTCGGAATCGAGGGTTTCAGAACGATGCGGATGCGGGTCGCGGAGCATGGGTTTCTAGAATGGGCATGCGTGTTTCACAGCCGGCCGGCGACGACCAGCCGCAGAGTACTTCTTCAGCAGGGCTGCTGTTTGTGATTCGGGTCTGGAATCGAGATCAAATGATACCCAAACTGCTGTGGATGGTAGCTAGGCTTTACGAATTAGCCTCGAGCTTGCGATTAGCAACGTAATGGCACGAACTCATGAGTCTGACATGTCCATTCCCACCGTCTGAGAGTTTGAGCATTTGCACGAATGTCTTGAGTAGCGGCGAGATCAGTAGGCCATCATTTGTATGTCGGAAATTGCATCAGTGATCACTTTTTATCCCCGCAGTAGTTTGGTGTACAGCCTGGCCTCCTCGGGAGCTTGACATGTCGTCCTCGGACTGTGGTTCCGAGTCGCTGGGCTTGCAAGGGAAAAAAAAGCTTTAAGCTTACACCGATGCATATACTTCGGAATAAATTTCCACTCGGCTTCTTCACCACAACCATGCCCACACACGACTAACATAGGGTGCTGTCATGCACAGAGCACAGTTTCCGAAATAATTCGCGAACATCGACTTGTACAGCTGTACTCGCTTCAGCATCGCGAAACGGAAAAATGGCTGCCGCGCCGGGCCCGAAGCCGTTGAAGTTCACAGGTTCCAAGCACCTCATCAGTCGACTGGTTCTCGCCACTTTGACAGGACGACCCGTTCGAATATCGCAGATCAGAGAATCCAACCACCATGCTCCCGGTCTCGCGCCACACGAGGTCTCCTTCTTGCGACTTCTCGATGCGATTACGAACGGCTCAGAGATTGTCTTCTCGCAGACAGGAACCACGGTGGCATACGCGCCAGGCCTGATCACGGGTAGCGCCACAGGACACGGGGCAGCAGGCGGTGTGATACGGCACGAGCTGCCTGCGGATTGCTCGAGAGGCGCGAGCTTCTTCCTCATTCCGCTGTGTCTACTTGCGCCGTTCTCGAAAGCCAAGATGAATGTGCTCTTGACCGGCCCCGGAGTGATCACGTCTGCGACGCCAACTGGAGATGTGTCAGTGGACACGGTCCGGACAGCCATCTTACCCATTTTTAAGAGCTTTGGCATTGAGAGAGATCTAGAGCTACGAGTGTTGCGGAGATCAAACCCTGGGCCAGGTGGAAGAGGTGGAGGCGGCGAGGTACAACTTGTCTTCGGACATCAGGTCAGACTGCCAAAGACGATACATCTACTTGACGCAGGGAGGATAAGGCGGATACAAGGCGTGGCATATGCGACAGGAGTGGCAGGAGCAAATAACGCGCGCATGATTCACGCCGCGCGTGGTGTGCTCAATGAGTTCGTGCCAGATACGAGGATACATTCGGACGTGAGCTCTGCGCCGCTCATACCAGCGCCAGAGCGGAACAATGCCAATGCGAAAAAGAAGATAGGGCTAGGGTTTGGGTTGAGTCTGGTGGCAGAATCGAACACGGGGGCATTGTATTCGGCAGACGTAGCGAGTGATCCCAGCGGTGGTGAGGTACCGGAGGATCTGGGCAAGAGATGTGCATACCAGCTCCTCGAGACCATTGCTCGGGGAGGGTTTGCCTCACAAATCGCGGCGCCGACAGTGTTGACCATGATGGCGATGGGCAGCGAAGACGTGGGAAGATTGGCAATTGGGAAAGAAGTGCTCGGCACAGACCAGATGATCCAGCTGGCTCGAGATTTGCAGGCGTTTGGCATGACAGGCTGGGGAATCAAGGAGAGCGACGAGAATGGCGAAGCTCTAGTCTCCATTGTAGGACGCGGTGTCGGCAACGTCGGACGCAAGATTGCTTAAGATGGCTTCTTGGTGAATGACACGGCTTGTTCCGCTGCAGGGGTTTTCATGTGAATATATCTCATTCACCCAGGCCCGTGCAACGCAGAATACACATAGGTGGGGACTGCGTGCTCCGACAACTGCCGCACTTCGAAAGTCAACCACTGTCATCACTGAGGAGTCGGATACCATCGAGGCGTAACGACCATTACGCGCTTTGGTCGCTCACTTCTGGTGCGCAGGTGAGCTTTGGTCGCTTTCTCAGCGGCACTTCAGAAGAGGCCGCCCCTTTCCGTCCTTGCCTGCCCCTTGATTTGGTCAACAAGTCAAGAGAGCACTCCACATCGTATACGAAAATCGCGACACCCTCGGCACCGCACACGAATTCCGCACCACCCGCCATCGGTTGGCCGACCAACAACTCGACGCGCAAACAGAGGCATGGAGTATGGCGACAGAGCCCCGGGCTCACCAAAAACAGGGAACAGTTTACAAGACGGCGACCGCGCTAGTGATGTGTCCTCGCCAGGCCACATGGGCACGGGGAACATCGAGTGGACCTTCTCTGACTCGAACGCGGCCCAGCGGAGCGCAGTTCAGTTGAGCGCATTCCACCTGAATCTCCGTGATCATGCAATCATGTGTGCGTGCCCAGCCGGAATCCAGCGCAAGACAACAGACATTGCGAAGATTCAGACTGGAGATAATTTCACCTGGATTCACGTTCCCTGCAAACCAATGCTGGCGCAAGTATCCGAAGCGAATGTCGCAATGGCGGACATGATTCTTGGAAGCACAACGAAGTCCCTTCGAGATGGATGCGATATGCAAATACTCGCCGAGAAGTTGCTGGCTAGCTCGCGGGGACACAATCTTACGGAACAGCAGCTGCGAAAGGTTCGGAACCTCACCTCGACTTTCAGATGCGATGGTCCATGTCGTGGCTCGACCGATTACGACGAATACTTTTGGTGTCTCGAATGTTATGCCTGGCAGCATAAGCCTTGTATGCTCTTTGGAGAGGGCGATGATCTTGGCCGTCCCATCTGCAACGTGTGTTATGTCAACGCCATGGTCCATCAAGAAGACATCGAACGCTGGCAAAAGAAGCGGCTGGCTCAGGCAGGTCTCGAGGCCTTGCGATTCATTCGTGATCCAGGCAATGCAGATAACGAGGAGGGTCTCGCTTTCGCTCGCAATTTTCTTGGTCGTCTTGTTACCAAGGTATGCCTTCGTAACCTGCTGTGCAGTGATTGCTGCTGACGGAAAGTGCCAGAACCGTAGAAACTTCGTTCAATTCGTCGTTAATCGTCGCCGCGTTATTCGCTGGGTCAAAGCGCGACGTGGTCTAGAGCAACCTACCTATGGCGCCGCTCGTCGCCTCCCCGCCATCGAAGGCTCTGCGGACGAGCCATATGACCCAGCATCGCTGCATGCTGCGCCAAAAAACCGGAGTCGCAAGAGACGCGCGAGCGCAGACTCAGGAAGTGCTAGTTCTGCTGCCACCGGGGATGATCTTGACGACCTGATGCGGCTGGCTGACGAAGGACACCCCGAGCTCGAGGATCCGGACACTATCGTCGTTGGCAGTGGAGTCAAGGCTGCGCACAACAATAGAGCCTCGCGCAAGGCTAAGTCTCGACCATCTGCCTTTGAGCCTCTAGTGACCGAATTGAGTGCAGAAGATAAAGCTCGAAATGAGGTAATGAGACTTGCGGCTGCGCGCGAGGCCCGCAAGAAAGCCGCTGCATCTGCTGCAGTCGGGGCCGAAGATGAACCCCGAACGTCCCGAGCAAAGCGAGCGAAACACGGAAGTAGAGCAACTTTGCCGCTGCACAACGAGGAGAACGTTGGCGATGAAGAGTTCTCAGATCTCGGCATAGTACCCGGATGGCAGGAGCGCAATTTGATCCAAGCAAGCAAGCAGACTTTTCGTGCGCCTCGCAAGTCCGCACCCTCTGCCCCTTGTGCTACACTAGGTCGTGCATCATCAGATGCAGAGCCAGACTCGGAGTCCGACCATTTACCCAAGTCACGCAGCAAAAGCAGAGGCAAGCAGCGCCTGTTCATCAGAAACGAAGTTTCCGACGAAAAGGAGCAACTCGCTCCATCAAATGCTCGCGCCAGAGCCCAGCAGCTCTCGACTACCACTGCTGACGACGAAGACGATGATATGCCGCTGCAGAAACGCCGTCACCAGGGACAGGGCGAGGTCGTTCGGTTCAGTCATCAGCGCAAGCGGCAAAAAATCACCTGCAGTTGCATCGATGTGACATCGACCAACAACTGCTTCAAATGTGCTCGTTGCGATTTCTACCAACACATTGCATGCGCCTCTCCACAAAGCATGAATGACACGTTGTGCAAGTTATGCCTAGGCAGTGGAGTCACCCCAGCCTCCAGCATACTTGCGCCGTATGCTCAAGTGCGTTTCCCCGCAAATGCTCCAATACGGCCAGCGCCTACATTGCGGACTCCGTCACTCGCAGGACCTTCAGTGACCTACGTAGGACCGAGGAACGAGCCACTCAGCGAGGCTATGCAGGACGAAGTGCGCACACTTTGCTCTACCATCTTATGGAACGCCTACTGCGACCTTTCACACCCCGATGAGCCGGATGATCACATCAGAATCAACAGAGTAAAGATCCCTCCGCCTTCCGACTGGCTTGCCGAAGCCGAGAAGCGGGTGACCATCATGTTCGAAGCTGCAGGACACGAGAAGATCAGCGAGTATCTCCGTCGTGAGTTCTCAGCATGGCCCCGCAATAGCGTCAACATCATGAAAGCGCTGCGAGACTTTGCCATGTGGATGCGCATTACAGGTCCTTTCCGCCGTGCTAGGAGGGAGTTGGGCCTTCTCAATGAAATTCTGGGTTTCGATGAAAAGGGCAGATATTGGCAGATGGACCAGAAGAACGATGAGACAAAGGACAAGACGAAGGAAGAGGATGCTTGAGTGGGTCTACTCCTGAGCGGTTGGATTGATAATTCGTCAGCTCACACCACCACCACCACCTTTTCTAGCTCCGCTGACGAGCCCTAAGCTGGCTGCTCAAGCTATGCTTTGCCTTGCGTTCGCTTTGAAGCAAGCTAGGTATAGAACAGAGCTTGGATATGGAACGAAGCATCAGTCGGTGACGCTGATCATGGCGAGTTCGACATGGCAACTTCAAATTTGGTTTTCTCGGCATAAGCATCTCGGTTTGACTCTCACCAGGACTTGGCTGGCACGGGTCAGAGAAGACTTCGGCAGCCACGCAGCTGAAAGAGGCAAGAGTATCCCTATCGTTGGGCGTGTGGGCAGATCGAACAGATCAGGAATCAATGGGATTGATGAGCGTCTACGTAGATGATACAGCGATAGCGCAAATGAGGTCGTTATAAGCGCTGCTGATGTTCAGCTGGTACTCGCGACTGTGTGTACATAGTACCTCCGCCCTGTGTCCTAAAGTCGCAGGCTGCCAACGAAGCTTGAATTTGAGTCTAGATCTTTGCTGATGTGCTCGCGTCGAGGCATCGCGAGATTGGAGCTAGGGTTTCTGGGACTCCTTCAATGCTTGTTGGTACGTTCTAGGATCATGGGTTGATTGGTGATCTTCGAACGAACCAAGGCTGATAAAATCTTGATGTGCGTGCGGTTGCGGGAATTTTTCAAATGCGGGATGGAGGTTGATGCATGAAGTCCATCCCCCACAGCCGAGGCGGCTATCTTCCGCAGTGTATAGCCGCAAGGCCCGGCGGATCAAAGCCGTGTCGTGTATGAGGTTGTTGGAGTGACCCTAGAAAGGCGTGGTAGTTGCCGGCTTTTCCAGCATGCCTGCACCTTGCCTGTATCAAAATCACCATGTCCGGTTCGTCTGCATTCTGTTGTGGGCATGCTGTCTGACATGCGTCCAGGCCTGCAGGTTGCAAGCGAAGTGATTGCGATACGATTATGCGACCAAGCTCTTTGCCTATACTTTCCGACATCTTGTGGCGTGTCGATACCACGGCGTGAAGTCCGCGACGGTCGGTCACTCGACCGACACTCCATGTTCCTTGACCATGTGTTGGGCGCGTAAGGAACGCTTCGAGAACCAGGTAGTCGTTGACTTTCGGAGCGGTGTTCATACCGCAGCTGCAGGAACTACATATTTTGTAACGCTCGCCTCGCCGTGCTTGGGATCAGATCATGACCTCCTCACTGCCCTGACCAAGCGCTTGAAAAGCGCAGTCCTCCCGTCTTTCCGGACGTCATCCCACTCCATTCGCTACCGAGGTCTGTTCGCAAATGCTCAAGCAGAATACATGCGTCGCGATCACTATGTTGTCGAATCTGCGGGTTTAGAAGGCACTCGTACGCCTTCGTTGCACGAGGACTGCACAACGTCCAAAAGCAATTCGCAGGACGCATTGACGCCTTTGAAGCCCCTGCAACTGGACGAAAAGACGCTCGAGACCATCGCACCCTTTCTGCGTCAGGACAATGAGATCAATTCTGGGGATGACAGTGCCGCCGCACTGCATGCGAGGGACCCAAACAAACAGCACACGAGCAATGAAGAACAGCCGAAGTGCTGGCTCCGTCGGGTAATATCAGGGACGACAAGTAAAATTTTCCTCGCCGGGCGTGGCCGCAAAGTGGAAGACTGCCCCTGTTGGATGTGTGACTACCGCGCCTTCAAGGAACGGTGTGAGTACGCGGACAGGCTCGCTGCCGACTTGGACGAAGGCTCTGGGCGGCGTAATGCAAGATGACTGAAGGGCGTGGGAATCAATCTTCACATGTGTCCCATGCTGCTGTAATTCAAATCTGGCTGGTACGTGTTCTGGAGCAGCAACTGCCCATTGGAGAGGAAGTCCAGTTCGCCCATGAAAAAATTGTCCATGGCCACTCCATCGTGCCAATTGGCCGACATGTCAAACAAGCTCTGGTCAAATGTCGGCTGGCTCATGGTCACATGTGCATTTGACGGCACTGGTCGTAACGGATCTTGCATCGCGGTCTTCTCGAGCAGCGTCTCTGCGCCTTTGGCAACGGATACGAGCAGATGCCTCGAATGCATGTTCGAGGTGATTTTGTTGAGCACGGCGACCAGATCTGCGACAAGTCCACGTATTTCCGTGGTGTCGACTCGCAAGGAAGTCGCATATTTGGTGGAAACTTTGAGAACAAAGACCACCGCAAAGGCTATCATCACATCGAAATACGTTGGCAGACCATTAAGGTGCCCTTGTATCTCTTCGTCATCCCGCACGGTGCCTAAAATTGCGGTAGCTGAGAGTAATGCCTGGTTGGCCAATTCATCGATCTCCTGGGCCACGTTTGGCGCTCTGAAGCCCGGCTTGCCGATCCCTCGAAAGGCCATGGAGAAAAGATAGAGGCGAGCAAAGTGGTAATGCAGGGTGACACCCTTCCTTGGGTAATTTCCGACATAACGGTTCGAATGGAGGCGCTGAGTCCAGTCGGCTCGGATCCGGTCGAGGCTGATCGAGTAGCGCCGCACTGGATCGACAGCACTCACGTCAAGAGGCCGCTCAACATCAACGCCGAAGGTCTGGTATATATCGCTCCCAACGGACCAGAATTGCACCTGCGACGCTAGTCGGAGATCATCTTCCACCGCGTGTTCGGTTTCGATAAACTGCAAGATCGCTCGGATTGAGTCGTCCTGTCTCGTCATGGGCGGTCGGCCAAATGCAACGCTGAAGTGGTGGTCACAGATGAAGACGAGATAGTACAGCCTCGTTCGCAAATAATGGCTTCGCTCTCCCTGGAGCGCCTTGAAAATACTGCGATGCAGCTGAATCTCTGTCGAAATCCTTACAGCTGCGCCTATGCACGTCCATGAAATGCCGCTGAGCCAGAATGCGCCGATACAAAGCGCTCGAATATCATCAACAGTGTTGCGACGAGAAAATGTTTGTGTTGCAGCGATCGCAACGAACTCCTGGTAACACTTCTCGAAGTCCGCAGCGGCCAAGTGCAGCGCGCCTACGGTGCAGATCGCCGCGAGCAGTAATGGAGAATCTGCTCGGACTTCGGCTAGAGTTTTCCGATCTCCAATGATTCTGTACACGAAATGGTCGAGACGATTTTGATATATGTCAAGATATGCCTGTGCCTGCTTCTCGCCTATGATGCCACGCGTGATGATGTCTTGTTCGGCTCGGTTCTGCTCGAAGCCAGGGATCGTCACGATGGGAGAAATGACGGAGCCCGGTATTGCGGCTGGACCAGAATCGGGATCCATCACCAGATCGTAATTGTGCGGCGTATGCTTCTCCGTTATGGGCGAAGGGCCGGGCTGTTGTGTTCTCGATGGGGTGGGAACATTGGAAGCACGTGCCTCTGCTACAGCGAGGTCTTCGTCCTCATCCATGGCCTCGTTGAGGATCTCCGGCAGGGACAAATGGTTCGCAACTTTGCCAAGGGCTGACTCCAGGACGCGGATTTTGCGTTCCATTACTTCCTTCCATGTGGCGTCACTCTCCAAGATCATCTGTAGACTTCTGTTTACGGTGCATGACAAGCCCCGCTTCTTACAGCGTATGCACGGAGGCTGGCCATCGCGCATGTTACATTTGATCTTTTGTTTCCTGCACGCGACACACGCGGTGATCTTTCGCGTTATGTCAGGTGGCTTTCGGTCGCCAAACTGTTCTCGCAGCGCCATGATCGCGGGCGCTGAGCCGCCTTCCATGGCTGCAGGCTTTCAGGCCGGAGAAGGGCGGTAGGGGAGGAAATCATGCATCGTTGATGCCATAGGGCCGTTGATGTTTGCTTATGACTGCCATTGCTGTCTCGGCCCCGAAGAAGGAGGTGAGTTTTGTGCCTCTTTGGGTGTCAAAGTCAAAGTCGGAAGCTGTGAGATGAGGTGTGGCGAGCTGTGCTGGGAGCTCCACGTTGGCCCCAGAAGTACATCCTTGTTCTAGCGCGACTGGCAGTGTGAGGCAACGCCAGCAGGCCTGATAACAGAATTGTTCGCATGAAGCGCACACAGAGGTGTGGACGCCACGCGCTGTGCCGACAACATGACTGGATGCCGCTGACTTGTCTCCCCGCCGCATGTTCTCCTGCAGCTCCGTGAGCCATCCATGGGCCCCTCCGTGCACGCTGCCAGTCTCGTCAGCAGCATGCAGAACCGCCAATTCTCTCCATGACCATAATCATAATGTCCTTGCGAGCTCTAGACGCTGCCAAGTATCTTTCTCCACGGGGAGCATCTAAGGAAACCTTGACTCTCGTTGAATAACGTCCTGCTCTCACTAATCAGCACATCACCCGCACGTCAGGGCCGTCCAGGTCGTAATTTGCAGGGTTGCCTCTCCCTCGGATGGATGCGATGGGGAAGGACAAGGTCTGAATCGGCCCTCACAAGGAGTCCTGAAGCTCGATGCATTTCTTTCGGTGGGACAAGCCAGCCATCGTGACACAGCAGGTCCTCCCCGCTCGGCTAGCATCTTCTGCATCAATGGTTCCCCATCCGGTCGAGACTTTGAGATGAGAAAGTGGAGTTGCTGTGTCTCTCAGCATGATCTTGCGACCTTTCGAGACCCAGGAAGTACCTGCTCGACCCTCTTCAAAGGGGTTGCACGCAGCGCTACGCTGCCCGTTGTTGAATGATTGCATTGAGTGGCTACATCATTTCGAGTCCTTCTCTCGTCCACTCTGGGAACTCCAAGTCCTTCCGTTGCGTACTCATCATGTTGCTGTGCGAGCGTCAGCCATGTCGTGCACCTCACAAAATAGAAGCCGGCTCTTACCGATCTTTGATGTATTCCTCTACCGGAAGCGTTTCAAACTGTGATCTGTCGCCAATGTGGATGCCGCGACTTTGAATCAGTCGCCCGTACTCCATAACCCGCTGCACGAATTGCTTCCGATCAATCTTACCGTCTAGCCAGTCCACCAACGTCATGACATTGAACGCGGCTTGGGAAGTCGACGCCACTGTGTGTGGCCGTAAGCCGAACAACGCATCTCCCACGAAGCATACCTTATCTCCCATGTGCAGCGGCTTTGGAGAGGATACATCTGTGATGCACTGTACAAACGGCGATTTGGACTTCTCCGCCATCTCCGCCATCTGAGGTGGCAGACGGTCGCGAGCCCTTGACTTGATCATTTCCCAGGCCTGCTCATCAATCATCCCGGGAGGTATGGTGATGTGCCGCCGTCGACCATTCTTATCCGTCATGACTTTTTCTAGTTCGGGCTCTCCCTCGGGAAAGATGGTGTACCAGACAAAATTGAGAAGACGATTTCCTGGTTTTGTGTTCCCATTCTCCCCCGCAATGGTGTAGGTCAAATTCTGTATGCCTGCAGTGTGATAAAAGCAAAAGCGTTCACAAAAAACATCCAACGCAGCCTGAGATGCTTCGGTCTCAGGAACGGTGCCTCGTACCACGACATAACCAGTATACTTCCTTTCGATCTCAGGGTAAAACATCTTTCGCACTGCAGAACTGGGTCCGTCGGCGGCAATCAAGAACTTGGTAATGAGTTGCTCCTCGGCTTCTGTTCCATCTTCATTTCTCCTCGTTAGCTTCACCCGTACATGCTCGCCCTCGTCCTCGACAGCCGTTACTGTGCAGCCATATCGGTAATTGATCTTGCCATCGGAATCGCGCACCTCGGGCAGTCTATAGCCGGCGAGGTAATCCGAATCAACACGATCGTAATTTGCCCGGAGCAAGTAGTGGGCGAGGTTCCAACTCGTCATGTTCTGGCGCTGCTCATTTTCGTAGATGATCTTTCCCTGTTGATTCAAGTGTAGTCGCTTGTAGGATGGAACGGCAACGGGCTTGCCAGTGCGATCATAGCGCTTGAAGAATTCAATCGTGTCGCCTCCAGCCACTATCCCGGCGCCTTGGTCATCTAGGAGATATTGAGGTGTTCTCTCAAGGATAGTAGCTAGTAGTATCAGTAGGTTGCACGATTTTTGTCAGTGATTAACATACTGTTGTAGCCATGACTCTTGAGTGCCACGCCTGCGAAAAGGCCTCCCAAACTGCCTCCGATCTGGCATCTTAGCACCTCATGTCAAGTTCGTCAACTTCAATCTCAAGGCTTACAATCACAACATTAGGTTTCCGTGAACCATGAGCACCTTTCGCTGGATGATTGATTGCGGACATGCTGTGTGACCTACTTCACAACTGAGTCGCTCTTAACTGTTGTGTGTGGTAAGTAATCCGAATGATTACTGTACGTACATTGTAGCAAACGTCATGAGCTGCCCCACTATGGCTCGGCCAAAAGGTTCGTGAATTCGTCGACTGCAGTGCCGATGCGCTAATATCGCCAATCACTGTTCTGGCAATCATCGAATGCGATGAGATGCACATGCTTCTGACGATCTTCCAATGGCATCGAGATGTACACCTCGCTGGACGTCGCCGCGCTCGCGTGATGACCGGGCTCTCAGGTGGTATCTCTCCCTACAGTCAAGTGGTATGCACGTGGCCAAAACAGCGGATCGACTGCCATCTGCAAAAGCAGTCCCTGATCCAGACATTCTACCTAGGTGTATATTGCTTTGCGTATTGATGGCTGGTCCTATACAGATCGAAGCTTTGCTCTGCCGTCCAGATCCGAACGAGATCCATTGCCTGGCATGAGAGATGATGCGGTGTCTATTATGGACTTTCCAGGCGCCGGTGGGATTCGTTCTCCAAATCGATATCAGTATCATGGTTACCAGTGCAGAAGTATTTGTTCGCAACTACTTATTTGCGTTCTGCAGCGCGGCTGTATTCTGTATTGTGGATTTCGTTTGTATCCCAACACGGGCAGCATGCAATGCATACTTCTAGTAGCACCAATGGCATATAGGATCGCGATCAACATCTATGTGCCAATCTATCCATCAAAGGGGCGCCTGCGCTAATAAAGCAGAAGTACGTGATCCCAGATTCCGTGATTGCTTGCATACGGCTGCGGAGCAAGGAATCGTCGGCAACTACCGACGCCGAAGTCGTTGCTCTCGACACGCCACGTCCCACATCGGATTGCACAGGGTACAAAGCCACAACGTTCCGGTCTGCTACGTGTAAAGAAACAGTTGTTGAATCCGAACAAGTGAAACTCGCCCATCTCTCGGAGAAAGCATGGTATTGAGCGCACAACATCGACCAGGGTATGGCGAATTGCCGCATTTGCCGTCGCACATCTGGACCCCCGGCGAGTGTCAACGTGCACAGGAACACGGTGGATCGAAGAAGAGCGACCCACCGCCTCCAAGTCTGAGGACGCAATACAGTACCATGGCACGCATGCCACAGTGTAATAAGGGCCGCGACACGGTCAAGCGGACGTTAGTTAGACACCAGACCAACCATCTTCGATCTCACCAACGCAAAATCCCGTCTGCCATGGCTGTCTGTAGCTTTGACCAATGACGAAGGTCAGGCCGAGACATCACATTCTTGACGAAGTATGCACAAGATGCTCTACGTGATCTGCAGATCGAAATGAGACCATAATTGCGCGAACAGAGGCACGGTGACTCCTTCGCAGCCAGAAAGAGACGTTGCCGCCCTGGAGAGGCACATGTCATCAACCAGCGCCCTGACATTGCAGTCGCAAAAGAACGCAGTTAAGCTTTGATTAGAGTTCCGTTGGTGGGTGTGGAGGTGCGGAGGCATCGAGAAGGTCGCTATGACATACCACATCTCACCAGCAGTAGCCATAGCCATGGCCAGATTGCCACGAGAGCCGCGCTGCCGTCATGCGGCCGGTTCGCACGAAAAGCACAGGGCGGTGGGCCCTTGTC
>ANSM01006424.1:0-16743 GCA_000347735.1 Cercospora canescens BHU | reverse complement strand
ATAGAGGTATTCTAGTTCAAAGTAGCTATTTAAGCCTACTAGCAGTTAATTATACTTAATCAAATCAGATTAAGGATATTAGATATGTAGTAGAGATATCAACAAGTCGCTCAGAATAGTAGCAAGCGTGTTAGAGGCGAGAAATGGTAGATAATAACACCTCAAATCAATCAAGTCAAGAGCCAAGACACTAGCGTGATTTCACTACTTCTGAAAAGTACTTGGCGGCTGTCTCTGACTTCACCGCCATGCTGGAGCTCGCGAGACTCCACGCAAACCTGTGAATGGTTCTTGCTCCGGGGTTTACCTTGACTACAGACCCTTGTAGTGGGGTGGACAGCATTACGACCTGGTGATCTGATGACTTCCCTGTTCTCTTGTGCTTCGTTGGCCGGACACAGATCTACCTGTAGGGTCGACCATACCCGTCTGCTTCCATCAATGTAGCTTTCGGGCTATCGAGTCCGAAGTACTCTCCGGCTGCGATCACTGCGGCCAGGAAGCCCAAAGCGGTAATGATCCAACTTGCGATCGAAAAGCCAGTCGAGAAGTCATTATCCATCGCGAAGCCGTATCCTAATGCTGCACCGAGGCTGATTATGATGGCAAAAATCAACCCCATGTAGATCTTTGTGCTGTCAAACGTCTCTTTGACATCAATGTCGATCACAGCACCTGGAAAGAGCGGCAAGTGGTCAGCATGTTTCTGATAAGCTCAACTGAGGAGACCTCTGGCGTAGCTGAGGGAGAGTATTGCCTAAGGAGAAGCTCTCGCACCTGCTTCGATGAGAGCGTCAAGTCGTGACACCCAACGAATGGGCGGCCGCTCATCATGATCACTACGCGTTCCCGTGAGTGTATTGTACAGAATCGAATTCTTTCTACACATGCGTCGCAACTGATTCATGAATGAATTGCGTGTCATGGCATTGTCTCGAAATGTTATTGGTTGCCTATTAGTCCTCAGCCATGCCCCTGTCTTGGGATAACGAACATCTGGGAAAGCGTGGAACTGCACGAAATAGACGAATGAGATCTTCTTATAGGCGGTCAGCTTCTGCACAATGCCGACTTTGGCAGTTTTTAGATTGCGATATTGTTGGTTCAGCTTGCGGGCGAAGGCGATATCAGTCCAAGTGCCGGAGCGATAGGGGAAGTTTTCGCCGGAGTAGCGCTCTCCATGTCGAGTAAGTACCAGCTTGAGCAGAATGTCATATTTCTGCACTTTGGAATTCCAAACTGCTGCGCGATCCCAAATTGCTGTTCGGTGAGGCGCCCGGATGATATAATCACGCCTCTTTCCGTATCTTTCGAGCAACGGGTGTGTGTACGGTGGCCCGCTGGGCAGATTGTCGGGTGGGAGGTGATCAGGGAACATTGAGCTTTGTGGTGGTCTAGGTGGCGGGGGAGGAGGAGCCCCAAAACTGACAGATTCATAATGTGCTCCGAATTCGTGATTCAAACCCATGGAAGTTGTCTGAGGCAACCACGTATCGTTGAATCCATCGTAATAATCATCGAGCATTTCATGAGAGCTTTGCTCCATTCCACGTCGCTCTTGCGGCTGACGCGAGGGCGTCTCGGGGTACGCCCGACCTGTACGCCGTCTGAGCGGTTGCATGAAGGAGGCATGAGGATCGCGTGCCTCTGATGCCGGAACAGATGAATGATCGGGACCAGGCTTCCGAGCATCGCGAGCTTTTTCTTGAATAATTAGTCGTGAAGCTCCTGTATTTTCAGTATGCTTAGATCGCTTTCCGTGAACCTTATCAGTCGAACGCTGTTTATGATAATCGAGACCTGCATTGTAGTACTCTTCGATACGCTCCACTGGGTCGACGGGAAGAGTCTCCCTTCGGTTTGATCCATGACGAATATCTCTCGAAGCAAGCTCATGGGCTTCCAGATGACGGTGAGAGGTTGGTCGTCTGGAAGGAGGTGCAACTCTAATCGATATGACCGGATCTCGCGATCTTTGCTCCAGTGGGTCTTCGTCGCTGCCGTCAGTTTCCGAGCCAGTTGCGGCCATCATGCTTGTGTTGCTTGTGATGCTTGATAGCTTGGAAGACCAAACAATCTATGAGTGTCTCGCACTTCTTTGCAAACCAGTTTGTCCCTTCTGAGTGTCATCAGTGAGCATGAGTGTGCGGCTGAGGGAGATCATCACGAGGCGACTGCTCGCTTCAGCAAGACACCTGATGGACGCCATGGTGCTTGCTCTCCAACGTATATACTTGACTTCTACCATCTGGTGACAGACGGCACGTAAAGGTACATTCGCACCGCGCCATCGTGGCCGACGAAGACTCTCGCGCGAAGCTGCACTGTCAACGGCGATGAAGACTCTGCAGAAGCATGCAAGTGGGATTGCTGTCCTGGGGGTTTCGACGTTCAGTCGCGACTTGTTTGTTTCTTCTTCCGCTCACTTGCTTTTTTCCGTTGTTCTTTGGCACCGCCTTCACATGCATAACAGCAAACGGCACACAGTCGTTCACTTGCGCGAATTTGATCTAGCAAACAATCGTGTCTGCTACTTTTCTCGACCGCATTGCAAGCGGTGCTGACACACAGAGCATTGACCTTTAACAGCACAACTCGAGCACGTATCATGAGCGCGCCATTGAAGGATGTGACCAACCTGGTCAAAGAGGCTGCACCATCGGACCAAGCTAGATCTTTTACTCAAGCTGCGACAATGGCGGAGAAGGACAACGCCCTTCCTGACACCAATGAGCAATGTGACGAGGATGGCGTCAACGTACAATCAGCGACCGCCTATTTCCCCGACGGAATCGCCCCATCCCATCCCTCTTCACTCGAACATGCCCCTGCAGAGGCTGAATACAGCGACGGCACGTCGCAGCTGAAGATCTCCCCACTTTCGAAAGGCGGTGATGTCAAGGAGACTGAAAACGGGCCTCTCTCCGAGCAAATCATGGAGACAGCCAATCCAAGTGCTCCTCAGACGGCAGAATTTCCAAACTCCCAATTGCCTCAGGTAAATGACGGAGATCATCTTCACCCAGAGAACGATGCTATTGTACGGCAAGTCGAGTATTATTTCAGTGATGACAACCTCGTCAGCGATCAGCACCTGCTTTCGCGCACTGGATCTCGCGGCACTGGCTGGGTGAGTATCAACGAGATCCTGGGTTTCAAGAAGATGCGCCAGTACAAGCCTCGCACCAAAGTCAAGGCTTCTATAGCAACTAGCAAGCTGCTTGAGCTGCAAGGTAAGTTCATTCGGCGCAAAGTGCCATTGAATGTCGCACCCAAAGTCGAGCCACGATTCGAACCGAAGCGGCAGCGTGATTACGTACTTGTGGAAAAGCCGTGGCTCACAAAGGCGATGCTGGAGCCTACGGGTTTTGAAGAGTATGCTACAGAGGGTCCGATCACCCCGGAGCAATTCGCGGAAGAGCGCAGACTTTTTGACCCGGAGGACTCTTTCACAACTCGCATTGAATATGCGATCACACGTTTCACGAGCCGAAAGAAGATGCATCAAGCAAGTCTCGCCGTCTTTAGCAAGTTCATGCTGTTCGGCGGATTTGAGCCACTTACCCACATGTTTGCTGGTGGTCTGGGCAAGAAGGAACTCGAAGAGTATGACAAGGAGGAAATCCTGCAATTGAAGGCAAAGTTTGGCGTCCCTGGAAGTATCGTCGACGGGCTGAACGAGCACTCGTCAGATGCAGGTTCCTGGCTCGTGGACTTCACGGGCATGGCCGAGGCATTCTTATCTTCGGAGTTCTTCCAGCATTTCGACTGGAACAAAGACAATGTTCTTCATGAGGCCACCAATGTTCTACGCAAGTTCTATGAGTATCTGCTCTATCACGACGTCTGCCCTGAGTACGAAGAGGATATTCAGAGAGCCATCGGCGTTTGTCATCTCGCAAACGAAGAGGTGCCTCAACTCGCGAAGTTGGACTCTGGTCTTCCCGGGCAGTTCGACATTGCTGCCTCTACGTTACACAACGGATTCTATGCCCAAGTCCGCCCGCTCGATGAGGCCGCTGAGTGGGTACTCGCTGAGGATAAGATCGGGCTGTCCGATAAAGATGCTCGGCTCGCCTTCAGCGCAGGCATTATGGCTCACGCTACGAATGACCAGATGAATGAGATCTTCAGAGCCCACAAGAATGGCGTTAAGCTCAGTGTTAGAACGGAGGAGGATGTTGGCCTCGAAATCGTGCGAGTTGAGCTGGGCAGCAAGGAAGCCGCACAAATCTACGATGATGATCGGGTCAAGGGCACTTTCATCAAGCGGACGGGCAAGTTGCATTGTAAGTCTTGGGTTCATCCTGGAACTGCTCCACGAGATATGCCTCCCACCACTGCGGAAGAAGACAAGGTGAAGAAGAACAAGGTGTTTGAGTTCGTGGTTGATGAAGACATCTTGAGACACTGCAAGAAGGGCATGAAGCTGGAGGCCAACGTTAGTAAGCTGGAGAACGGCATCATGTGGCTGGACCTGCTCGAGAATGTCTATCCGAGCTTTTTCAAGTGGACCTGGAACGAGCGGATTCGAGACTGGAAGGAACCGGGGCCACCGAAGGCGTGGATGCAGCGTGTCAGTGGTAAGAATCGAGTTGAGGAGGATCAGGCTCTGGTCAAGCACGAGATCCAGGACCAGACGCCCGGCTAGGCGATGGGACTGTGGCGGATCAGATTGCAATGTCTTGTCGGTGTCTCGTTGAAACTGGGTGCTTGCGAGTGTCAACCTTGAGCTTTTCAGGTCGCTAAGCGCAGCAACAGAGCCGCAGTGTGCCATTAACGGGAGTGAATGAGTGGCAGGGTGCAATAGCCGAGCCGGGCAGACCATCCGATCTTCGGCCCCGCGTTTGCGTCACGGTCAAAGCTCCCCCGACAGAGCACGTTATACAGCTGACAAAACAATAGCTGCAAAGACTAATTGAGCTACTGCTGGGCGCGCATTCTCATTCTCTCTATCTCAAACGCCATCCTCCTTTGTTCAAAACAGTTCATGTCATTTCGAAACGTTTCTAGACGAATCTTGACTTCCAATCCAACCCAGCGAGTAGTAGCACTGTCTTCTCAATTACATACGCCCTTCACTCGCACAATGGCTTCTGTCCCCAGCACCATGAAGGGCGTGATAATTAACAAGACTGGTGGGCCTGAAGTGCTTGAGTATAAGACCGATCTACCTGTACCACAGCCCAAGGATGGCCAGATCTTGGTGAAGAACGATTTCATCGGCATCAACTTCATCGATACGTAGGCATTGTACTTAGCCAGCCCTTGATATATCTGCTGATTGCAATCAAGCTACTTCCGCTCTGGCCTCTATCCAGCACCCAGCTTTCCATACACTCTCGGTCGCGAAGCCGAAGGCACCGTTGTCTCTACCGGGTCAGGCGAGCTCTATGGCTTCAAAGAAGGAGACAAGGTGGTGTGGATGGATGTGGGTGCATACGCAGAATACAGCGTCATCCCCGCAGGCAAAGCTGCGAAAGTTCCAAGTGGGATGGAACCGAAAATTGGAGCTGCTGCTCTCCTGCAAGGTCTTACAGCATTGACGCTCATAAGAGAAGCGCATCCGGTGAAGAAGGGCGATTGGGTCCTGGTACACGCAGCAGCAGGTGGAACTGGGTTGTGGTTGACGCAACTACTGAAGAGCGTGGGAGCGAACATCATTGGCACAGCGAGTACGGCAGACAAGATTGAGCTCGCCACAAAGGCAGGAGCCACCCACATGATCAACTACAGCCACGAGGACGTCAAGAGCAAGGTTAACGACTTGACGAACGGCAAAGGAGTTATCGCTGTGTTCGATGGCGTTGGCAAGGACACTTTCGACCTCTCCCTCGAAGTCCTGGCAAGAAAAGGCTCATTGGTATCTTTTGGAAATGCCTCTGGCGCTGTTCCGCCCGTGACGATCGCGAGACTTTCTGCGAAGAACGTGAGGTTGTTGAGACCAACACTCTTCGGTTATTTGGCTACGCGAGAGGAGTTTGAACATTACGTCAAAGAACTGTTCGATTTTGTGTTGAATGACAAGCTGGATGTCAGGATTCACGAAGTCTATCCCCTCAGTCAAGTTGCAAAGGCACATGAAGACTTGCAGGGTCGAAAAACGACTGGAAAGTTGTTGCTGGATCCTAGCAAGTAGAGTATACAGAAAAGAAGCAGAAAAGTGCACCACAGCCAAGTCTTGCGACGAGTAGCGTGATAGCTCGGCCAGATGCTGAGGAAGCAATGCTGCCTCGGCGACTGATGCGTATTCGATATTGATAACAAGCTCTATCGCCGATTCTGTCAACGAAGTAAGTTGGAAATCCTCTTATATATTGGTTCCATGTACACTGATGGCTGTGGCGTCTTTGGCGCGTGTGCAAGTCCCAGTTCAGCTGCGGCTGAATCGTTCGATGTCAAATAGAAATGCTACTACACCACAACAGTACGGGCGCTTGGCAGACTTGTGAAACGGCCAGCGGCCAAATATATATGCGAGGCGGAAAATCGCTTGCCTCTTGTCGACGAAATCGACCACCGAATGCCAACATGCACATTGTCAACCTGAGGCATCCTGGGTATGGAGACTCTAACAACATCTTGCTCACATTACAGGCACCAGATGACCCAAATGGTGGGATACATGCCGAGACGTTGAGGTTGACCGGATGCATCCTCGCCGGAAATCGATGGGACGGCTTCTTGAGTCTGACCCAGGAGCACGCGGAGCCTGTGGTACCTGACTGCGATGGGATTCTCCGGAGGAAGGACTACTACTTTCACGTGCCAAAGCGAACAAACGAGTATGGCGGTGATATTATCGACCGGAGAAAGCGTCCAGGGAGCAAAGGACCATGGCCCATTGTAGCTAGATTCGCGGACTGGGAGTGGCCAGAGAAAGGCTTGCCAGAGCTCTGGAATCTTGCAGAAGCCAGCATCGCTCGCCAGGCTGAGCGAGTTCTATCTGGGTTGGAGACTAGTTTGGTGGACTCCACTGACGCTTGCAGATTGTGCGGACGAGAAGAAGAGTCTGGTCTCTGTCGCCTGTGGAAGTACGATACGGGTGGTGAGCGGGGCATTTTTGAGCGGGAGAAAAGCAAAATCGGCATCGCTGGAGCCTTAGGTCGCGACAGTAGTAGTGATTCAGAGGATGATGAAGCCCACTCGGACGCTGAAGAGACTAATGGCGATGATGAAGACGGTGAAGAGATTCGGAATCAAAATTTGGCAAATGACCAACCCTCTGTTCCTCGAGAAAGGCGGGTGGATGAGCAAGCAAGCGACAACGACATTGACTCCGAGTCTAGCGTAACGAACGAGGGCGATGCTAAACGTGGTGCCGATGATGGGTCGAATAACAGCAACGACCCTCTGGATGACAATCGAAATTGGCTTCGCATAGGCAAAGACTGTGCTTCTGAACCAGATTATTGTGATGTCGAGAGAGGTTTCGACAGATACCAATGGCTGTTCGTGCCCAAGCTCGAAAGCTCCGGGCAACCTGTCATCTGCGCCCACATTTTCGCGGTCCGCGAAGAAGGTATCACCGCGGCTTCCCACAATGGACCTTTGAAAGTTCCCTGGAAAAGCTCTATCGAATTGATGTTCGCACATTTTGTCCAGGCAATATTTGAGCAGATCGAAGCGTTCTTCACTGCTGGCGTTGAGCGCGTGGTCCGAATTATGGACTCTGATGGAATCAAGGTTCTCTTGGACGCCAATGAGTCGATGTGTGGTCTTCTGACAGTGCCTTCCGGCGTCAGAACGTGGCCAGTCGAGGAAGACAGCCAAGATAATGAGACTACCAGTACCAGCTCTGACGACGACGATGAAGTCGAGGAAGACGCAAAAGAAGACCCAGCCAACGCGGATGCTGAAGACGAACTGAAAGAGCACGTGATCACGTCTGCAGAATTCCAAGCTCACATGCAGGAATTGTCAGATATGCTTGCTGAAACTGGAGTCGAGGATGCTGAAATAGAGGTCCCAGAGACTGTCACCAAGAGAGCCTTCCCGGACATAGGTTGTGATGTCTGTGGTCAGCCTATTTTCGAGACACGCTACATGTGCCTGGATTGCGAAGAATATGACCTTTGTGCGGAATGCATTGACCAGCGAATGACGGAGCATCCAGAGCACCACTTCTTACCTCTGTACGAGAATGGCTGGAGGCAAGACGTTCTAACTGGTAAGATGCTGACAAAGGAGAAGAAAGCGGTCGTGGAATCATCAGATGATGACAGCAGTTCAAGCTCCTCCGATAATGATAAGACGGGCAGTGATGACAAAGACAACGGGAATGGAGATATGGACTCTCGCCTGGTCAACTTGCTCAAAACACACATTGAGTATGGCGACTTTCTGCAATACTCTGAGAGTTTGACCGAAACCTCGCCCGAAGGGGCCTCCATTCGTATACTACACTTATGGCCAGGAGGAGGGCAGACTCCTATACTTGGCCATCTGGAAACCGTGAAGCTGTCGGAACTCTCCACATTTGAGGCACTCTCCTATTGTTGGGGCAATCCTGAACCTCGTAGAATTATCAACATCTCTGGAGCACGTGTTGAGGTAGGCACGAATCTGAAGCTCGCATTATATCGACTTAGGCTACCAGACAAGGTCCGTCGGTTGTGGATCGATGGAATATGTATCAACCAAAGTGACGTGCACGAGAAGTCCGCACAGGTCACTATGATGCGCGAAATATACGAGAAAGCTGAACAGACGATCGTGTGGTTGGGTGAGGAGGCTGATGACAGTCGACTGGCGCTGGAAATGTGCAACAGAATGGTCAATGCACATGGAAACACATATATTCGACAGACGTTGGGCGTTGACGTGGAGAAGTTGTTCGAGCAGACCGCAGAGGACGCATATGAGTCCGAAGCCTTGGACGAGGGCAAACTCCAGAAACTGACGATCGAAATCGGCACCAGCTTTGATCTCGATCATGCTATGTTTGACCATGTCGTTCAAGCGAGTATGGATGCAATGGCTGGCAAGGCGCACGATGGACCGTTGAAAGAGGCAGTCGACCAGGCTCTGGCCGACGACCAAACCGGTCTGGAGGAGATAGCAGGCATCGATTGGCAAGACATCGGCCGCAGGATTGCCATGGGCGAAGAATACGAAGGGCCATACAAAGAGCTGGTCTATGCCACTATGGCCGAAGCTATGGCCGAGCTCGAAGAGGAAAGCAAGGCAGATCCTGCTGGCGGCCCACAAGGCAAGGAGGAGCAATCAGAAGCCGATGAAAGTGAAAATGCCAGATCTGCTGCTATAACCGAACAGACCACAGATGATATCGCTATGATCAAAGCCCCCTCGGGCTCAAGATACCACCACCGCGTAATCCTCCAGATTCTGCGTGCACGTCGACAGAACAAACAATGCGCCGCCGTCGCAGAACCACCGACGAGCGAAGAGATTGCAGCTCTCTACGCCCTCTTCGAACGTCCATGGTTCAGACGAATTTGGATCGTGCAAGAAGCTGGCGTCTCTTCACAAATCCTGATCCAATGTGGTGGCCAGCAGATCGATTGGTGGGCCTTCAACTTCGGCTTCCTCATCACGCAAAAGATCAAGCGAGTCGCTCGCCTTGGGCCGAAATCTCATCGCAACCTTGTCGTGATGAGTCGCACCAGATCAAGTATTCATGTTGGCAACAGTATGAAGCATATGATGACCAAACCAGATCCGGACTTGAGTCTTTCGTCTCTACTGTCCACCTATCGCGGTTACGAGGCCACAGATCCGCGAGACAAGGTGTTCGCGCTGTTGGGGATTGCGAGCTCACAAGAAGGCTTGGTCCCTGACTATACCAAATCTTGTGAAGCAGTTTATCAAGATGTCGCGGCTACATTGCTCCAGCAGAGCCCACATCTCGAATTGCTTGCTTCATGCCATGCTAGCCCTGATTGTGACGCGAACAGTCCTTCCTGGGTTCCAGACTGGGGCGACCTGAGCCGAAAGCCCTACAAGTTGGCCGGCAATCAAAATTTCGAAAGCAGCGAGTCCTCCACCGAGCCATTACGCATATTCAGCGCAACCACAGATTCCGTCGCTCAAGTCAGAGTCGAAGGCAAGAAACTCATTTGCAAGGCTTCACAGCGGACACAATCTCTGCCGTGTCTTCAGTCCTTCTCATCGACCAACAAGATCTCCTCATGCCCGTAGAGTTCGCAAAATTGGATGGAGAAGACTTTGCTTCAATGGTCAAATCGATGGCCCGTTTCTTCACCGTCCTAGCCACTTTCCCCGCCGTGATCGAAGACTGGAAAGACTTCGCTGACATTCACAACACCGCATCCCTTTCCTCGTCCGGCGAAGATAATTTCACAATATTCGCTCGGACGCTGTGGGCTGATCTGAGAGATGCGGCGACCTGCGTCGCAGATTGCAAAGAGTGGCTAGACAAGTTGAAAGCCATACACACGGTCATGCAACAATTGCCTTCGTTCGACATTGAAGCAAGCGAAGACAATTTCATGGAGCTCATATTTGGAATGGTGCCAGTGATGCAGGCCTTGGATCCGAATGAGATGAAACTGCTGCATGAACTGGGTTGCGTGCACACGCTTGATCGAAGACTGGCGAGGACAGAAGGAGGGAGATTGTGCTTGGCGCCAGCTGAGACGGAAGTCGGTGACAGTGTAGCATTGCTACAGGGTGGCAAGACGCCATACGTCCTCAGAGTCGTTGCCGCGGATGAGTGCATACTCGTGGGAGAGACGTATGCATACGGTATGATGTATGGCGAGGCGTGGGAGCCCGACGAGTGCGAGAATCTATGTCTCGTGTGATGCGAAGTCACAATCACTGGGCCAATGGATGTCGCGAATGATGAAAATACCAATCGAGTCATGTTATACAAATAATACATGCATTGCCTCGACGCTGCACTAAGGCGAGCAATCCACCATTTTTGCGTGAAAGGGGTATTAGCCATTCCCAAAAAAAAACAGTCAGTCTTGCCACGAAAAGAGCAAGAAGAAACCCTAATTCCGATGTCCTCTTACAGCAGTCTTCCTGTCATCTTTAGCAAATTTCCGAACTGGTAATGAACGCCTTTTATGCACCTGCTTTGCGCCTACGTAGCATCTTGTTACTTCGTATATTCGCCCAGTGAAGAGTTCCCGAGGACAAAGGGGTTTCATGCAAGGAATGTGAGAGTTGCACAGACACATGAAAATCTTCGTCGATGTCGGTGGGAGTCCGCACGTGTCGGACGCGTGAGCGGGTGATGAAAGCAATTGCGAATTGTGAAAGAAAAAGTGGGTAGTTCGTCTCAAGTTATGATAAGCCCGTAAGGTGTGCAACCAGTGTGTAGGTCCCGGCAACGTAGTTTATGGCGATGTCGATGGATGACAAAGGTCTGACGGACGTGCTTTTCCTAGAAGCAGTTCAAGCCGCCGCCCTTCTTCTTTTTCTTGTTCGTGTTCAGCTCTGCCATGCGCTGCTCAAGCGCCTGTCGAGCTCGTTCAGCACGAAGACGCATCTCCCGTTCTTCTTCGACAGCTTGGAGACTGGCACGAGAACTGCTGCGCTCCTTGCGCAAGCTGACGAGCTCGTCCTCCAGGCTCTGGCATTTCTTTCGCCAGTTCTCCATTTCGGATTTGGTCCGGTTCGCGGAGGTTTCAAGATCCACGAGCGCCTCCTCAAGCGTTGCGGTCAGTTGCTTTTCAGCAAACAGATGCTTCTCGATCGTGCGAATGCGCGCTTCCTGGTCTTCGATAAGCTGCGACACAGCCGGACTCGGACTGACTTCGTGGGAAGCATGTCTCGAGGTTGGCGGCGAGTTGTTATTTGGAGACTGGTTGCGCGGCGTTGGCGAGGTCGTTCGGTCGAGGGTATTGCCAGACGGTGCCGAAGAATTTGGTGATCCGGGCAAAGGTGGCAGAGGGATTGAAGGTGGGGGAGTTGGTAGCGTCGCTGGTCCAGACTTGCGCTGAGTTGATGAAGAAGAGCCTTGACGGCCCAGGACGTGACCAGCAGCATCTGGCGACAAGGAGTCACGATTCCAGTTGGAGGAAGAGTTCGAAGTCGTCGAGAGATGCTTGAAAGCATTGAGTTGTTGCTGCTTGTTATTAGCGACTGCGGCGTACAGCGTAAGGTCGAGACGACTTACCTCGAGATGGATGCTTCTCGACTTGGCTTCCTCCAATTCCTTCTCCAGAGCGCTGCGAGCCTCGCTCGTCTCCGACTGCATATTCGACAACCTCTTGTTTGTTGCTTGGTGCTCATCGTAGGTAGAGTTGAGCTGCTCTTCGAGCTGGTCAACAAGCGCTGAGGTCTTGTTGTATTTATCAGTCACCTCTTCAAGCTTCTTCGCTTTTTCCTCGCTCAATTGCTTCGACTCTTCAACCTCATGTTCCAACTCATTTGAACGATTGATCGCGGTCTGCAACTGCTCTTGCACAGCTTTGAGATCGTTTGTGGTCTTGAGATGTCTACTATGCAGCTCCTTGCCCTCCTCGACCAGACCTGAGATGTGGCCATGGAGCTGCTCGCGATCTGTCTCGTAGCCCAAGGCAGATGACGCAAGGCGCAGCACACTAGAAGTCTCACCCTTAGCTTCCGTGACTTGTCTTTCAAGATCAGCTGTTACGCTGTCGTGTTTTTGCTGCAACTCCGCGTAACGAGCGGTGTGCTCTTCGACTTCCTTGCTGTGGGCCGCTTGTAGAGACTCCAAGCTCTCTTGGTGAATGGTTATGGCCGACTTCTGAACCTGGAGTTGATTTTCGAGGTTGGCCACGAGATCTTTGTGCTGGGTCAGCTCTTTTTGTGCAAGATCCCTTGCATCACTGTCACTGTCGAGCAGTTTCTGCAGATCGGCATATTGTTGTTGCAAATGCTCGAGGCGCTCCACGCTTTCATCGGCAACGGACTTATGCTCCTTGACCCGCGTCTCGAGGGTCTCAACCAGAGCTTGTTGCTCTGATCGCTCCTGCTGCAGCTTCTCAAGGCGCTCCGCATGTTCCTCGACGAGTGACTTGTGCTCCTTCACCTGCGTCTCAAGAGTCTCCACAACGGCCTGATGCTTCATTCGTTCCTGCTCCAACAGCTCGTCAGCGCTCGTCTTCTCGCCGTCTGCCAGAGATCGCTGGCTCTTCTGTGCTTGATCCAGCGAGGCCTGAAGCTCAGTAATCGTCTTCATGAGCGTGTTCTGAGACTCCGTCATGCTGTCGACAGCTTCGCGATGCTTGTTCTCCCAAGCTTCAACCTCCTTCTGTAGTCTTTCGATCTCATCGTCTCGACTCGACTGGGTTGCGCCTTCGGTTGCCTGGCCCTTTGGCATTTCCAGTTGGGACGCAGCTTCCAGGCCTGGGGTCATTGGGAACTGCCCTGGTACTTCGTTCGGAGTGGGCAATGACGCTGCAGCAGACGCCTGATGCTCCGCGATAATCGTCTTGAGTCGCTCGACTTCTTCCTGGAGTTCCTTTTCCCTTGCGGCATGTTCCTCATAGAGAGCACGAATCTTGTTTTCGCTCTCCATGAGCTGCTCCCTCATTTGGCCGACCACTGAAAAGTCCACACCTGATGCACTGACTGCGGCCAAGCTTGATCGTTCTCGCGTCAGACCCGTGATGATAGTCTGCTTCTGCTCCATGTCTTTGCGAAGGGTCACGATCTCGCTTTCCAGTGTCTGCACACGCTCCGATCGTGAATGAAGCTCAGTCATCACGGTGTTGAGATGTTGTTCAAACGTGTGTCGCACATCGGCTTGGTCCTCGAAGTTATTGAGTGCCATCGTCCGAAGCGACACATATGACCTGGAAGCACGGTCGGAATTGCTGCCCAAAATTTCTTCAGATCTTCTTCTCCAGGAGCCCTTTGGAGGAAGTCCTGGAGAGGAGCCAAAGCTCGGAGATGACGGGAATGCTGGCGACGACGATCGCTTGTTGTTCAGCACTTCTTGTTTCAACTCTTCAACCTGGCTCAAGGTTGCCTCGTGCCGCTGCGCCAGGCTCATGTAGTTCTTGGTGAGCTCCGCAACGGACACTTCTTTCTCCGCATGTAGCTTCTTCAGAGTCTCCATCTCGAGGAGCACCTGCTGATGCTCGCCGGTAGTTGGGCTTGGCTGAGCCTCGTCACCAGAAACTTCCTTCACTTTCTCTTCGGCGGCGCCATTCAACGCCTGCTGCGAGGACAATTCCGAATGTGATGACCGCGAGGATGAAAGCTGCCCTTCGGTAGCCTTGTCCTCGTCTTTCATCCCCGCCTCTGCTAAAAAAGAGCTTCGGCTGCTCGCCGCAGTCGACTCATCTTCTGGTTGCGCTTTGGCTTCGGATTCCTTGCCATATTCCAACTTGGCGAGCGTCTCTAGAGCTGTCCTGTATTTCTGTTGGAGATTATCGTAGTCGGTCAGAACGTTTTCGTGCTCAGATCTCAAGTCGAAGAATTCTTGGGTTAGATTCTCGAGCTTTTCGGCCACGAAATCATCCTGCGCTGGGGTGCGGGCAGACTCTGCAGAGATCGTCTTCTTCAGTTCTTCTCCAGAAACTGACAGCTTCTGTGTGTCCTCCTTTCCCAACTCTTCATCGCCCTTGACGCTCGAGTTCTCGCGGAAGGGGTCATACTCGTCGCCGTGGCCATTTGCTGTCGCTGTGGGCTCAGGTGAGCAACTTGACGCTCGACCATTCGTCCGGTTGTCTCGCATGCCATCAAGCTCGCCCAAGAGATTGTCCAGTCTGCCAATGCTTCTTTGACGCTCGACTACATGCTCAAGACGGTCAATCTCACGCTGCATAATTTCTTGGTCTTGCTCTGCTTCAGCCAGACGCTCCTCGAGGGTGGAAATGTACTCTTCGGCGTTGCCCTCGCTGTCCCGAACTCGGGCGAGTTCCTTTCGCAGCTCGTTGATCATGGTGTCTTTGCGGTCTTCCTCGGTGGAGGCGCCCTCCATCTTCTCCTCCAAATCACGGGTGTAGGAGTCATTGTTGGCTTCCCGCTCCATGTATTTCGCAATTCGTGTTTGCAGCTGCTTCTGGATTGTATCCATGTATGCCAATCGCGTCTCTTTCTCCATCAGTGTGCTTTCTGTACTCGACAGCGAGGATCTTGTCTGCGAAAGTGATGTTTCCAAGCTTTGTATGGTCTTCTCATACTCAAGCACAACCTGCTCGACAGCCTCGGCGAAGGAGTTCGACCGCTGAATCCGCTCACTGACATTCTCACCAACGGCCTCATTCAGGATCGGAGTATCGCTGTCCTCGCCACTTCGTGTCTTGGTGATCTCTGCGATGAGCTTGGCATGCCGTTGACTGAGTGCATTGTAATGTTCCTGCATGTCCATCAATTGTGTCTGCAATTCGTTCTCCCGACCTCGCGATCTATCCCCGCGGTCGTTGCCATCCAACGCTCGTCCAGAAGTATGCTCGGAGTGACGAAGCTGATCGCGCAGGAAGCTGACTTCCGCACGCAGCCGGTCAATGGCAGCCTGCTTGTCCGTCTCTTCGTGGCTCTGCTGGATTTCGGGTTTGCTTTGGATAGCTCGTGCTCGTTGAGCATAGGTGACTGTATTCAGCGTCTCGCTAAGATGGAAGACCGCGGGGGTCACACAGGCGACCATGAAAGTGATGGCATTGCCTCCGAGTGAGTCCTGCAGCAGCCGAGTGAGTCGAGAATCGCGATAAGATATGTGGCCACTACCGCCTTTCGCCGACAACTGAGAGATGACTTTGCCGAGACTCGCCAGGCCTGCGTTGATCGAGATACCTTCTCTTGCTCTCTCTCCCGTAGCTCCAGTATTCTTCAAACGTTCGCTACCAGCCAAGTCCACAAAGTGAAGCTTGCTGTCGAGAGTGACAATGCTATCGCCACCATTCGTTTCCGCGATTGGGACCGACCTTCGCTTGTCCTGTTTCGATGTGAGGGGCGCATCGCCCTGCTTCCGCTGGATTAGATTCAGACTGAACACCGCATGTGAGCGGGAGGAACGAGCGTTGATGGCGGTTGCATCGGTTTGCCTGATCTGCGACCCAAAATTGAGGGCATTGAGCATGTCTTCAACGGAGTTGACCGGGACTTGGGTTAGACCAGTCAGCATGATCCGGCCCTTGGTGTCTTCGCGAATTGCCACCTGGCCACGCTCTCCCTGCGGCACGGACTCCGGGATCAACAGATCTCGCAATTGTTCATTGTATATCTCCACATATGACGCCCGAAGCTCCCAGTTCTTCGCGGCCGAGTTGCCCTTTTGCATGGAGATGTACGCGGGCAATGCTTGTGTTGAATACCGCTTGGGCGTTTGCAATCCAGAGGCTCTCGAGGGACCTTGCCCGCCGTTGAGCTTCTCAAACAGGGCTTCGGCGGCTCTGGGCACGATTCCCTTGACCTCTGCTTCGCTCTGTTCGGAAGGGCCTGCGGTGCCCATGGTATAGGACTTTCCGGCACCCGACTGGCCATAGGCGAGGATAGAGACATTGTACCCTTTGACAAACGAGGCTACGCTGTCGCTCAGATATTCCCACACGCCTTCCTGGGTGGTCGACTCGTCGAAGACTCGGTCGAACACGAACAGCTTCTTGCCTTGAGGTGACTGCACCGAGAGGCTGTTCGGAGTCGGCACGTCACAAGTACTTTCTCGGAATCGCTGCGGGATGAGGTCGTACCCGGGGTCGGACGCCCTGAGCGGCGGTCGCACTCGCACAGCTGTATCGTTCTGCGGTCAGCACAGGTGGTGTTGCGGGAGGAGATGGCGCGGGAGTACGAACCAACTTTCACCGCCGTCCGCGAGGCATCCTCGTCGCTGGCCCG
>ANSM01006409.1:0-12674 GCA_000347735.1 Cercospora canescens BHU | reverse complement strand
AAGTTAAGGCTCTATTTAATAGTAGTGTGCTAGCCTTTAGCAGTACGCTATTCAGCCTATTACTTAAGGTAGAATAAGCTATATTATACGCGCCTATAGCGCGTCGTACGCTTAGAAACCGACCTAACAGGTAATTACGGATAGTAGATTAAATAGCTTCTTCTTTTAAGCAACTTATCATAAGAATTAGTAGAATAATAGACGCGTTCTGATGGTGGTGCTAAATATGAGGTAGAGTTGTCCGGAATGCCTATCTGTCCGGCTTGCTTATCAAACACGTTAGAGGTTACTGTCCAGTGGGGGGATGTAGTGGCCTCAGGCCAGAAATGCCAAGACGTCAATTGGGTTTGCTCCACCTAGGAGGTACCCCAACAAACACCGACTGTCCTTGGTTGCATTCGCAGCTGTTTTGACCCAACAGAAATTTCAAGGTGCTTGAAGCATGCGGTGGTCTTTTCCCACAGCGTACTGTCGAGATGACCATTCCTGTGTTGACTTTTGCGGGTGAAAAGGGTCGGATCGCAAAGCTGAAATGTCCCAGCGACACGAGATGAGGACGCCGCTACGGCATCAACGCGACTTCGCTACAGCAGACAAGGTCAGGAATAAAGCGATCGCGAGTTGAGCAGACCATTCCATCTGTGCGAGAATCGTGATACGCCATTCAAGACCGCATCCACAGCGGTAACACCCTGCAAGTACGCCTTGCATTGTTCAGCGGCTTCAAGACCTACCATGTAGACCCTCATCTGAGCCTACATTAGATGGCGAGTATGCGATTGCCGGTCACGCAGTCCCAAGGGAGCCGGAAAGACCACTACCTTTGACGCCCAAGGGTTGGCAGTTCATCATGATGAGTCTGTTGCACTGACCAGCTCCATATGTGTGCGACCGCACGCAACCATGTTCATCCTCAAGATACAATGGGATGGCCTCGGTCGACGCGACTACGGTCTCGATTGTGTGCCTGCAAGCACCATATTCGACTGTTGACAGCGCAGCCCAGAGGGATGGTCCGAAGACCGAGGCAAGCAAAGCAATCCATGCGGCAGTATTGGACATCGCAAAACACCCCAAGAGAGGGGCCTCTGCCCAAGTCTGATATAAGAAGAACTGCAGACTTGCACAAGACCACGCAAAGATGCGATTCCGTCCTTTCCTCTCTTTCCATTGGTGCCAATTTTCCTTGGCAACATGTGGCTGGCCATGGCAGTCTTGATTCGTGTGGGGAAGACGTGATATGGACGAGTTGCCATGTGCGCGTCGTGGACAGTTCCGCACGCATGGCTGGACAGCGCCTCAATTTCACTGAGCTTGTGCATACTACTTAGAAAGTACAGCGCTACAACTGCTGTTTGTCGCAAAGCACCCCGCCTCGTTTGCTAGGCGATCCGAGTTAAAGACTCCCAACCGCTGAGTCTGCGGCTCTCTCCGTCCACGGCAGTTCTTGGGTTTAGCAAATACACGTAAGTAGGTGCGACACCAGATCTACCTGGGAAACGTTAAGTGTGCGATGATCGCCTGTTGAGGAACCTTTTTCACTCGAGCATTTCCATCGATTCATTCTCCTTTCTGTGACAGTGTTACAACAATGGCAGAAGAGCAGGAGAAGAGGGAGGTCGTGGCAGATCATGTTGATCGAGAGAGCAACGACAACTTGAGTGATGCTGGAAAACACGACTTGCGCCCTCACCGCACCATTTCTCGTGTCCCAGGAAACCCCAACTACTTTGAGAAAAATGGCCTCCGAACCGAGGGCGACGGTCAAGATCATTCAACGGAGAACAGGGTAATGGGGAATGATCGTTCTCTACCTGAGTTTTCGCATACTGAGCAGCCTCGCAGAAAACCTGGCAGTTCATCTGCACAGTCCTCGGATGTGCCATGGCGTTGTCCGCGTCACAAATATCTGCCCTTCTATACCTCACCATCGGCACTGCCATAGCGGTAGATCTCCGCTCGGCTCTGTTCGCCTGGATGTTGACCGCCTCCAACTTGTCATCTGGCGCGCTGGCTCCATTCGTCGGCCCTCTCGCTGATCTCATTGGCCGTCGCAACATTCTCTTGTACGGTGGCTTCGGACTCAGTATTGTGGCCACTGTTCTCTGCGCCGCCACGCCAAATGACATCGGCTTCATCGCGGGACAACTGCTTCTCGGCATTGGAAATGTGGTGCAAGACTTATTGAGTCTCGCTGTTGTGGCAGAGAGCGTTCCTACCAGCAAGCGACCAATCTATGTAGCATTCATGCTGCTCATCATCATTCCTTGGGCACCGGGAACTCTTTACTCAAACCTCTTGCTGGAGGCGAGCTGGCGCTGGGTCGGCGCTGTGCTGGCTATCTGGAATCTCATCGGGTTTGTGGTGCTGTACATTGGCTACAAGGAACCACCACGAGTCAATTCCCTAGGCTTGACGCGCCGCGAAATGCTGAAGAGGATCGATTTCGTTGGTGGATTCATCTTCATGGCGGGTGTGCTACTCATTTTGGTCGCTCTCAACATTGGTGGGAGGGATTCTCCTTGGACATCTGCACCGACTCTGGTTCCACTGGTGATGGGCTTTGTCGTGCTCATTGGCGGATGCTTTTACGAGTACTTCGTGGCTCCTTGGCCTCTCTTCCCCCGCCGCATCGTACATGCTCCAAGACCATTCTACTGTATGCTATGTGTCATATTCGGAGCTGGCATCAACTACGTCTGCATGGTAGTCTTCTGGCCCATTCAAGCGCGTGCAGTCTTCCAGGGCAACAACGTGCAAACAGGTATCTGGACTATTCCAATTGGAGTCTGTATCCTCGGCGGTGCCATCGTCGCTGCCTGCCTATTGCATGTTTTCAAGAATCAAGTCAACTGGGTCATGGTTGGGTTCTGTATTTCTCAGGTCATCGGAACTGCATGCCTCGTCTTGATCAACCCCGACAGCATCGCCACAGTCTGGGGACCACTCATCATTGCTCTCGTCTCCGTCGGGGGCGTCCTCGTTCCGAACCAAGTCATCATCACCATCATCACTCCAGACGATCTCCTCGGCTCGGTCACCGCATTAACAGTTGGTCTCAGAGCCGCCACTCAAGCCATCGGTCTGGCGATTTTCTACAATCAATTCGCCGGCAAGGTTACCGATCTGGCGTTGGAGAGACTCCAGGAAGTATTCATCTCTAGTGGCGTTGCCTTTGATCTCATCGGCGAGGGACTGAGCATTGATGAGATCACGGCGCTTGCCTCGGAAATGATGACATCGCTTACAGCCATGCCATATCGTCAATGGGCGGCGATGTATCCTGCCTTTGCGAGCGAGGGCGCGTACAGAGATATCCTGCCGACTGTGGTAGGTATCTTCTCGGATTCTTTCGAGCACATCTACTACATCACCATCGCGTTTGGAGTCTTTGCGTGCATTTTCGCTGTGGGCATGGGCAGTGTGTCACGGTACATGGACAATCATGTCGCGGTCAAGATGACGGAGTGATGAGTGCGGAAGGAATACTACATCGTGGTGTATGAAAAATCATTTGGATCGTGAGGCATGTGCAGTCGAGTGCTCCAGTTGTGCTGTTTCGCTCATTCTAAGCGACCCGTACACTCGCCCACCTCTGGTCAAGAGGGCCTTACCCAGGATCTGTCTTCACAGGACGGACATGAATCGTGCATTGTGACAAGAATGTTATGGCTCAGCTCTCCACCTTTCAAGGACCTGCAGAGCCCATGTCCGTCATCCGTAGAGAAGATGGATCGGCGACAAGCTGGGTGGAACGAAATCATGGAAAAGCTGCATCCACACTTCCGCTTGGCGGTTTCTGCAAGTGGCCATTGGAGGTCGAAGGATGAAAGTCTTTACCATGAAAGCAAGTCAGAATCTGTCAGGCAGACCGGTGTCTCCTCCTCAAAGAGCTTCATGCTATCAGCTCGCCAGTGAGGATGATCTGAAAGGGGCAATTGGACCCGCGTGTGAGCAATCAGTAGTCCGGCTGCTGGAGTCTAGACTTCATAGATGCCGGACGTTTACCATGACGGTCCCGCTTGTTGAATTAAATCGTGAACAATGAACTGGAAGGCCGAACTCGATAGACTTTGTGAGTCAAGGCTGGATATCTCGGATGTCAGGAGGTGAGGGGAACAGCGCAAAACCCTCATTGAGTACAGTATCAAGCATCAAAAAGGACCTGTGGTGGGAAGATCACAATATTGACGTCGTTCAACGCAAAGAAAGACAACTTCCACATGGTTGTCTGGCGCTGTTACCGTGCGGGCAGAGCGTGCCAATGACGACAAAAAAAGAGGCTGCGAACGGATTGAACGTTCTGAATCGTTATGATCACGGATTGGCGGTGCCGTGAATCGAACACGGGCTAACGCGGATCTTCGACTGACCACAACACGTCGTCATACCACTCTAGCAAATAGTCAGAACGATTTACAGCATGTAAGGAACGCGGAAAGACGTGCAGACCACACCACCTTAGCTTTGCTAAGAGTTGCCCTCATTGGATGCGGTGGGGGAAGTTGTGGTTGTAAATATCAGCTAATCAGACGGTGGGGGCGCGGGGCCGAGCAGGAAGCTTCGCCAGGTCTAGCGGGCAACTCGCATCCTCTCAGCCTCTCAATTCCACCCCAAGAATCGTCATTACCGACATCGGAGAGCTAAGAACCAGATCACAGCTGTGGGACCAAGGTTAGATCCCTTGTGTCAAGGTGTACCATTCAGCTGCTCGGCTGAGACACGTCATACCTTGATACGTTTTGACCCTTCGAGAAGAACTATGAGACTTGCACCATGATCTTGTTCTACTGTAGAACATAAGCTGAGTGCGTTGATGTAGCGAAGTGGTGATGTCTTCACCCCCCGAGCCATGCACGGACCCCTGAAAGTGGGGCGCGGGAAAACCCTGGTTCACTCGAAAATGGGCTCGAACCCACCGCAGCAGCACAGTGCCAGTGATCAAGCTCCTTTCCACGACTAACTAGCTTGCATATTCTTGGAGCAAAGCTGGTTGCAGAAGACATCTACATCTCAGCCCGCTTTCTGCGCCACGCTGCGGCCTAGTGCTAAAACGACAGACGGAGAGCTGCTCGCCTTTTCAGAGAAACGCCAACGTGCAATTCTTATGTCTCAGGTTGGATGAAGACTTCTCTGCAGTTGCTTCTCCAGTAGTTCGACAACTCGTGCATGCGCATCTGTTAGAGAACACGATGCGCTGCGAACCTTGACTCCAAGCAAAACGTATACACGGACCCACTACTTTGACATGCTGACTTGCCGGAAGCCTAGTGCCTACAGAAGTCTTCATTGTTTGGAATTCACCTCCTCCGTTGATCACCTACGGGAAGAGATGATCACAACTTATAACGATGCAATGCTTTGACAAGGTTGAAGGATGCCCACGTTCCGCAGCTGCGCCGGTTATTAAGATTGAGTGATCGAAGGTGGCGTTCCGGCCAAAAGAAAAACGCAGCGAGACAACCGTGGCATACAATCACAACTGCAATGAGAGAGGATTTCTGGGATGTGTCCATGATTCTGTCCCCGCAAGCTCGAGGTGGTCTGCTATTGACGTATTTATCAAAACTGGTAGCATATGGAGCTCGGTATTTAAACTCGACTGTACGACAGCCTGATCGAGGCCAAGAGCATACGCGCGGAGTCGTGTTGTAGTGTACCGCCGTACCCCGACGATCTGACCAGGTCTGGTCAACAGCAACAAAGATGCAGAAAGAGCCTCCATGGCTATTCTCGCTCCTCAATCTGCAGTTGTGCAGATTGCTTCTTCTACATTTGTGTCGTCATGGTAATGCCATCTCAAGATGTCGATGTCCCCGAACACCTCTCGCTCCACAAATCAGTCTTCGAACATCACTCGACGAAGAACAGGGTGCATTCCATGCAGGGACAAACATGTGCGCTGCGATGAAAAGAAACCATCATGTCGGAGATGCGAGCGCTCGAGTACAGAATGTTTCTGGTCCAGAGGTTTGCGAATCGTGTTCCAAGGACCAGAAGGCGTGACTCCGACATCAACGACGCAGGCCCCCGCACCTTCAATAGGGTCAATGTCACCGACTTGTCTGCTAGAAAGAAGAAGACAGTCTGTATCTTCTAGCACAAATTCAGCACAACCCCACAAACTGGTCAACTCTATATCAATAATCTCGCCGCCAGCGACGGAGCCTGACACCGAGGCCGACATTGCAGACGTGCGCGCGACCAACGTGACAGCAGCTCTTACGCCGAACCCAGAGCACTTCACTAACTGGTCCAATCTAGAAGCATCAGACTTGGTCCAAAAAGCCCTCCGCACCAATCTAGAAACCACGCTGATGCACAATTATCTCACCGATTGCGCACCGTGGTTCGATGCGCATTCCGCGAAACTGTACTATTCCCGCGTAGAAGTTCCTCGTATGCTGAGATGTCCGCCGTGGCGTGCTGCGGCACTAGCACTGTCTGCGAAGAACATCGAGCTGAGGGAGCATCGGGCACTGACGTCTGGATCGGAGTCCTTGCCACTGCACTTGTACCAAATGGCCGTGAGGTTGGCAATTGAAGCCATGTCTGGCAGATTTGAAGTTGTGGGTACTCTTGCAGGATGCGTGCTGCTGTGTATATATGAGATGATGACTGTGACTTACCTTGACTGGCGGCGGCATGTACAAGGGTGTGCAAGCATATACACTCACAATCGCTGGAATGGGTCGACAGGAGGATTGATTAGTGGCTGCTTCTGGCATTATGCCAGAATAGGTATGCGTCACGACAAGGCAGAATGCTACAGAGCTGACGATTCAGATATCTGGGCCGCATTCTGTGCGTCTACAAGGACAATCTTGCCACCCGAGACATACTTCGATGATGCAGAAGCAACCATGGCTATGAATGGTATCGACGAAGATCTGCATGCCTGCATTGCCATATGGCTCACTGCACGAGTCACAAATCTGACCTCTGATAACCATCCGCTGGCGGAGAATGCTTACTTTCTCTCGCTACAAGCAGACATGACGAGGTGGGAGGTCATGGGTGGCCAGTCTGCTCAGCCTGTTTTGTCCAGAGAGGCAAGCGCTGAATCAGACAACCCCTTTCCACAGATACTCTTCTCCAGTCACAGTGCTAGTGGGTTGCAGTGATCCATTATTCTCGACTTCACTGACGTAATTGCAGCGGTTGGGCATACGCAATTCTACACTGCCAAGGTCTTGCTGCTAGAGTACGAAGCATCTCAGCGTGATGCCGACGCAGCAATCAGCCTGCGCGAGGAAGCGTACAAGTATGCGCTGATGGCCAATGGCATCGTCGAGACGAATAACCATACGTAGGTTGAGCTCACAACCGTCGTCAATATATGCTGATGATTTGCTCAGAGCTTGCCTTGTCAACTCACTTCAGCCCGTATATGTCTGTGGTCGCCACATGAGGACGCGAAGTGAAAAGTTCGCCACCCTCGAACTGCTTGCTCAGATCGAACGGAAAACGGGCTGGAAATGCGGCTGGCGCTCGGATGGTTTGCGAGAGTTCTGGAACCTATGCTGATTTTGCAGCAATGAGAATTAGACATCCTTTGGCGCAGACAGATATCGAAAAGCTCATCATCAAAAAGACCACGATGACCATGCTGCGATGACTTCGTCTATAGGAGCGGCCAGCGGCCTGAGACAAGCAGTGCATTGTTGCAGGAGGCTATCTAACATGCAAGACAATATCGTCTATCCGACCCCGTCCAGCAGCAGGTCAACATAACACTCGCAGCAAGAGCATGAACTTGGATCGCGCAAAGCTCGGAGCAGGAAACCTGCCCCAAGGAGAAACATTCGGGTACCAGCACTTATTTGCGGGGAACGAGCGGCTTGCCATGTGTATGGTGTTCAGCGGAATGCTGAAGAACTGAAAATTTATACGACTTCGAAGTGAAGCTCGAAGATTCATCACGAAACAGTGGCCAATGTACTCGAGAGAGAAGATAATGATGCAGCATTCTCATTCGGGTTGTAAAACGTGCATGTTCACAGGAAAATTCTCGCGAATGGAGGCTAGGGTCGACACCAGCCTCTCGGCTGTCGAATGATTTGCGAACACACCATCGTTGCCCACTGAGATCCTGAGCCCGCACATATATGCAGGAGATCATCCGTACAATTAGAAGTTACGATATTTCCTGACAAGGCACATACCTAACAAGCACCGACGTTCGGATCACAAAAGTTCAAATCTTCGCTTTCGACGTCCACGGTTTATTCTGTCCATAATTCTTCACCGCACTCTTCTCCGCCCACTCACTCAACAGAACCGTCCTCTCAGTCTCAATCAAAAAGATCGTCATCCCGTCATTCTGAATCATCTTTGGGCTCAAATCCTCACTGCTCGCCTTCTCGAGCTCTGGCTCTGCGGGTCCATGTGGAACATTGCTCCCGTTGAGCCCTGCCATGAAAGGCGCAAAAGTATTGCCATTCTCCTTACTAATTTTGTTCAGAGGATGGCTGGGATCGTGCGAGTTGATCATGGGTCCGTAGAATTCACTCATGGTGTTGCGATGGAAGTACGGGAGCCAGAGCGTATCTTGTGCGACACAGTATCGAGGGGGTAAAATGGCGAAGTCTACCACGGATGTCCCCGGCGCTTTGCCATGAGCAGCAGCCCTCAAGACAACAAAGAGGGAGGGATCGTGGTGGTCGAACAGAACGTTCCCCAGTACACTGAAGCGCGCGAGATCGTACTTGTAGGGATACAAGGTGCCGTGCCAAGCAACGACGTCGAAGGGAGTCGATGGCTGGGTGCAAGACCAGAGTCGGGAGGAGAGGCGAGTAATGATGGTCCACGATTCAGTGTCGTAAACCAGGGCACGGTCATCTTTCACAGAGCCATCAAAATACGCAGTGGGGATCTGGAAGTCGCGGACATTGGCGAGGCCGTGGGAACCGACGATGCCCAGGTCAGGAAGCTCATAGTGTCCCTGATACAGCTCGCAGACATAACCACGAGCTGGACCATCTGGAAGAGAAACAGCATACCGGATACCGCCAGGGATGACACAAATTTCGTTCTGTCGGACCAGGAGCCTGCCTTGCTCAGTCTGAATGTCAAGTGTCCCGGCCTGCGGGATAATGAGCTGTTCGCCATCGAGAGAAGAAAACGCCGTTCGAGGGGCCATTGACTGAGACACTGCGAACAACCAGATCGCAACGCCCTCCTTCTTCTCGGGATCTCCATTTCGACCAATCAACTTTTGCGTCGTCCAGTCTGTTCGTGCCTCGCCTGTGAAGGAGGGCCACATGTATGAATTGGGAGATATGCGTGAGGGCGGCTCTGGCGCATCTTCGATAGCCTCATATTTGCTGTGCTCGAGCGCAGCCACCACACGATACATCCACGTTTGCAGATTCTTCTCTCGGGGCGCCGTGAAAGATGTGCCGCTTATGCGTTCTGTCCACAATCCGTATGGTGGCTTCTGTGGGCTATTTATCACAGCTGGATTGGCGCCTTGTACTGCTTCTGAAGAATGGTAGCTGCCAAAACCATGCAGGTAGTTATATTTCTCCTTGAAGCTGAAATCTGTCACGGGTGCCATGATGGTTGTGTTCTGATGGACAATTGCAAGTCTGCCTTCGTTTTCTGCGACTAAAGCGTGCAATGTTTTACGTATTTATAACAAATGGAGAGACGGATGATGGACGAAATTCTGACAACGACTCGCTGCTGGTCCTTGCACATGCTTGCCCGCAGGCTTGTGCAGCTTCAAACAAGGTTGCACAAATGAGGAGAAAGCTCGATCCTCGTAAGCTTTGATGTAGGTACCGCGTACCCCACGCAACACACAGCGCAAATCTTCAGCCATTCTGTCAGCAACGAAAACATAAGTCAAAGTTAGTTCTTGGCTTGCAAGTGTAGTGGCTTGTTCCGTGGCCTCGTATAACATTGTCGTAGTGATTCTCATTAGATGCCTTTTCCGTGAGGCTAACTTCACGACATTGCAAGCCGCTTTCGAAACTTCCGAGCTGGAATATCCCCGAGAGTATCAGCGGAGGCTCAATCATGTCAGCTTACTACCAAAGACATGTCCAGTATCCTCTGCAGCGTTCTGCGATCGAGACTGGCTCTTCGCTCTTCTCATTGTGCATGGTACCCGCCTCATTCCGGGCCAGCTTAGCAGCCAAGCTCAAAGTTTGCAACTGCATTATCATTGTTGTAGGATTACACTTGGCAAAGATGTATGCCCTGCTGACATGCGCTGTTGGTCGGTCGCTGGATCTACTGGGCTGCAAGACATGCTCGCGAAGCCGACAAGGCTTTATCTCCGGTGCTATCGTGAGCATGGCAGCTCGGATGTGGCAATGCTTTGGTGCCTATTCGGCTTGTAAGTCCCGTTGTGCCATATCCGTTCGCTTGAGGAAAGAGTTCCTTGCCCATATGTACATGATCTCGTAGAGTACACATTAGAACATTGCCTCGACGTAATCCCACGGCAGACTGGAAACGTATCTTGTCGGGGGAGAAAGGTATACGTGGCATAATCACAGATGCGAGATCAACGCTGTATGATGATGTTCAAGGGAAAGCGATGAGGACGAAACAACGACTTTCTCTCGGCGCCGGATCAACGTCGAAACCGAGACCAGCACTTGCTGTTCGAGTGCCATCGGCATCGTAACGAGCTGTCCAATCGCCAACATGAGCTTCGATACCACGACTTCGAGTAGTCTTCCCTGGTAGACAGACAGATCTTCCACCGTGACAAGCCGACTTCGAGTCAACGAGTTCAAAAGGCAGAAACGCACAGATCTGCCCCGCGACGCGACCCCTCATCCAAGTGATCAGCGCAGTCCGCACGACACGCCCAGAGCCATGCTAACAAGTCTATTCCTGCACAATTATATGCCATAACTACAAGCGAAAGCTCCCTTTTCCATGAAAGACTCCTTCCCCAGACCAGTGAATCGATGCCAGTAATTTTGATTTCTCAACGTTTCTCAACCTACCATCTCCCGCCATGTCTTCCGCAAAGCTAGAAATTCCAATCACACAAATCATCCACATCACCAACAACCGTCTCAAGGACAACTCTCGAGTCGACCACTTATTCTCCGATCCCAAATGGCAAGCCGCACTAGATTACTGCACCGAGACGCCCGGATTCCAGAGAGTTTACTGGGGAGAATCGCTCGAGCATCCCGAACATGTGGAAATACACGTCGGTATGGCCATCGATCTGCGGCGATGAAGTTCTGTAAGATACTCACACGAATCTTTTCCAGTGCGGAATACGCTCGCGCAACATCATGACTTCCTGGCGTCGGATGATTATAGATTCTTCATCGCGCTCGTGGAAGTGTTGACGAATGCTAAACAAAAACCGGTGATTCGACATGCTACGTTGAAAGATTTCACGCCCAATGCTCAGGCTTTAGCGCGAGGAGCGCCGTTCACTGGGACGGCGATCTATCTCAATACGAATCCTGCTTGGCATGAAGGCGCGTGGCCGTTGTGGACGCACATCGTTCGCTATGTGGACGGCTGTCTTGGCTGCAGTGGCGGAGAGATTCTAGAAGAGAAAGTAGAAAGTGTGACGGGCAGTTTGGGGAGGAGAGTGAAGGGAGAGGGAGAGAGGGAGGTGTTTGAGACGTGTTACGTGGTGTATGTTGGCTGGGCGACGACGGAAGCGCGTCATGAGTATCATCGGACGAAGCACTTTGCGGAGCATAGTGTGATCTTGAGATGTGGGAATGAGGGGTACGCGGAATACGGGCATATTGTGTTCCGAGGGGAACGGGCGAAGGATGTCGCCGCGAGGTTGTGAATGTGGTGGTCGATATTGGAGGTCTTGACGCTCGTGGCGAATCCTGTTGGGCGATGAAAGTGGACTGCAGCGGGCGGCATGGTGTGGAGTTCTGCGTCGCTGTTTGACGCGCGCATCTGTCGTTGATGATATGACTACCACCGTATTAATCTATGAATGGGGCTCGAAGGCGATCAAAACTCGGAATCCTCTTCCTCCATGATGGCTGTGCTCATGAGGCCTGCTGCCCGCCGGCTGCCGTCTGACAGACTCAAATAGCCTGGTGACAGTGATCCAGGCGATAATCGATGCGGCGAAACTCCATTCACTTGTCGGGTTGGTGGTACTAGAAGAGTCGGAAGGTGGTCATGGGCCTGTTGTTGTTGTTTTTGTTGGCGATAGTCCTTGGCAGATCGGACTCTTCGTGGTTTGAGAGGAGGCGGCTTCAAGAAGGTGCCGGTGACTTTGCTCGAGATCAGGCTGACGAGCAGGCCGCCAAGGATTCCGACCAAAGCCGCGATGCCTAGATAGATGTACAGAGTCTGCGAGAAATAAGTGATGGTAGGAGGTGGTTGTCGTTGCAGCCACGCACCTCAAGCTTCACGAGGGCCCGGAATGGCAGTGCCAGACATGCTAGCAGGAAGTGGCCTAGGTAGATGACGGGCTGCAGGACGAAAGCGATGGGGCGCCAGAGCAGGTTGAGCAGGCCCAGCACAACGTAAGCGATGGTTCTCAGGAGGATGGCGATGGAGTACATGAGCCAGTACAAGCCACCAGCGAGAGCGGGCAGAATGGCATTTGCAGCCAGCAACTGGTCTGTTGCCGGCTGGTCCGACATGGCGACGGTTCATGTCATCAGCAGGCGGGTGATGGCGTCGAGGAGGGTCGCATGATGAGGCTGAAAGGGGTG
>ANSM01006392.1:0-21374 GCA_000347735.1 Cercospora canescens BHU | reverse complement strand
GTGCGAGCGTGCTGTGCCACCGGCCTGCCGCCGCTCTGTGAAATCTCGGTTTCTTCCACCGCCTGCCGAGGCGATTCCTCCCACCTCCCGTTCTCTCCTTGGCGTGCTAGATCCAGAACCTGGTCAACACGTCTCCTGAACAATTGCACTTTCGAATGTACATAATCTGTTCATCATCGATGCACTGACTCCCTGACCATGCACATCTAGGAGAATCGGAAAGCCATGGGGGTCTTGAACTTGCTGAGCATCGCTGCCAGCATCGCAATGGCATTTGCAACGCAGGATGCTCAGCACGTGGCACCTGAGACAGCCTGGAGTCGTCTGGCCCGATCTGAAGATACTGCGCCGCGCAAAATCATGGTCGTCGGCGACAGCATCACCCACGGTTTCGAAGCAGACTACACCTGGAGATTCCGGATGTGGGAATGGTTGAAAGCAACCGACACGCCATTCACCTTCGTCGGTCCTTACACCGGTAAGTGCAAGGTTTGCAGCGCTGTCGGCAGCTCATTAATGTTCCAGGTGTCTGCGCGCCCATGCCTAATCATCCGCCAGAACCACCGAGGCTGATGGAGCTTCCACCACAAGGAGTAGAGGTTCTGGACGAGTTCCCTCGGATTGATTGGGGCTACGCAAAGGATGTTCCGCGTGAATTTGATGCGCACCACTTTGCGACTTCTGGTGACCGGGCCGACCGCATCAAGAATCTCATACATGGCCGCGTTGAGGAGTACAAACCAGACATGCTCTTCATCCTCCTAGGCTTCAACGACTTATCATGGGGTGGTGCAAAGCCCGAAGAATTGCTCGACAGCATCAAAACCATCGTCGATGTCGCGCGCGCCAATAATGCGAACATGGAATTCGTCATAGGCAACGTAGTCCACGAAGAGTTTGCCCAGCCAGACCTCGAAGCACGAACATCAGCCTACAACGAACTCCTCAACTCAACGTATTCGTCCTGGAGCACGGCGGAATCCCCGGTGTACTACGCAGACGTTGCTGGAGTGTACACTTGTGGGCCTAATCGCAACTGCACGTCGACAGTTGATGGGCTACACCCCAATGACCTGGGGGCGTATCAGATTGCGCACGCTTTCTCGAAGCCTCTTATCGAACATTTCTCAATCGGGCAGCAGCCAGTCCGGATTCCGAGCACATGGACGGATCGTGCTGTGGACCCGCCGACTAACATCATAGCTTCTGGCAGCTCAATGGGTATTACTGTCACCTGGGACAGACCATTCGGCATTCCAGATTTCAACGTACGCCGACGCAGTGGCCAAGAAGATTGGATTGTTGAGTATGGCGTCGGAATGAACAGGACTGACACTATCCTACCGCGCGCAGGCATTCGCTACGATTACCAAGTTCGCTCCTGCTTGGGACAGCGCTGTGGTGATTGGTCAGGCGAGATTGTTACTGCTATTTCGGATAGAAGAACTAGTCCCCCTCCTAAGAATGTGCGGACTTCGCCGACTGCACTGGGTTTCAAAGTGAGCTGGTCGCCGCCGGAAGACGCAGACGAATGGAACATAACGCAGTATGACATATCTTACACGAATAGAATGCGAGACGATCTCGAGCTGCACGCTGGCACTCGAAAACTCTCCGCTACGCTTGAAGGCTTAGAGTCAGGTCAATACAGTATCGTCGGCTTTATTCTGGACGTGTCTGTCTCCGTTTGGACAGACCCCCAGGGAGGCAGTCTGTTCACATTCGGGCGGCCAATTCGGCCTGGCACAACTCAACCACCGCAGGCGCCGTCCCAATTACGTTCAGAGACCGTGAACGGGACGGCACTGCGTCTGACATGGGACGAAAACGAACACGCGGCTGGATATCTTGCCTATGTTGACGATCACACCGATGATATTGTCATTTACAACCCAAGCACAATCCTAGCCGTAGATTCGAGCGTTCCGACCGAGTTGCCCAGCATCTGCATATCGGCAGTCAATGGAGATCTAGAGTCCAAACGATCTTGCCTTTTCGGGAGGTCTGAGTCGAAATGGAGCTGGCGAGCTGAAGGGCCTACTGCTATCATTGTATACGTTATTTCAGCTTGCTGCCTTGCGACGGTGCTCGTGTTGGTGATGCGATACAGGAAGAATATTCAGGGCAGACTGCGAGGCACATACAAGCCAGTACCGACTGGTTAGTGAACGGATGAAACTGCAACAAAGAAATCAGTGTGCTTGGCGACATTCAGGGATGTGGAATGCGGACTACGCGAACAAAGGAGCTTTGGCGTGTGCCCGAGCGAAGGGTAGGAAGTGGCGCCTCTTTTGTCGTCACAAAGGCAGCATGAATCGACTCACAGGACTTCGAGACTTAATTCATTTGATGTCTCCTTCACAGCCCGCATGACAAGAGACATGGCCGAGACAAGCCAGAATACGCCGTGCGAGACGCGCGGGCCATTGGTATCACCGCGGCACAGTGGCGACTTGGCTTCGAGCGGCAAGCATGAATCGCACGTCGTTAGTCCGGTGAGCCTAGAGCAGCAATTACAGCGCGAAACCCATTTGAGCTACCCTGAAGTCTATCTGGGCCTCCCGGAGGAACGCTCTCCGGAGGTCGTCATTGATCGCGATGGTTCAGACGCTCCAGAAGTAGTGCCGCCTAATGACCCAGGATATCACATCGATGAGAAGTACGCTCCGCCACAGTGGTATCGGGATGATTCGGTCAAGGTGCCCATTAAGCAAGAGAGTGCTTGGGAGCACGTCGGCCGTAACCGACATGCTGCTGCGCTTGCAGCCGAGGAACAGAACAAAACCAGGTTCTATGGCGAGCCCGATCACCAAACAGAGGAGCATTGTGCTATGAAGGATGATAATCCCAAGAAGAAGCGCAAATTGGGGCTATGGCTCGGTATCGCAGCAGCGATGATTGCGATAATTGCTCTAGCTTTGGGCCTTGGTGTTGGACTAGGCACACGCAAGTCGAAAAGCATGGCGGCGAACAGCGGATCATCGACGAGCAGTCCTACCAGTAGTACTTCGCCCACGGTCACGACCTCAAGTAGCCAGACGCCCAGCCCAGCTGTGAGATGTCCAGGATCGAATAGTACGACATACGTCACCAACGGCAAATCTTTTGCGGTCGAGTGTGGAATCGATCACTCTGGTGGCAATATCGACACTCTCGCTGCCACGAATCTGGCGGAGTGTATCGACTCATGTGCAGATACCACACGTTGTGTTGGAGCCACTTTTCTGGGCGCTGCTTGTTACCTTAAGTCGACTTGGTCGAATCCTGTTTACAGCAATATTGAAGTCGCTGGGGCGATGCTTGTGGATTAGGATGCACAGCTCTGTATCTGGGAAAGCTGGCCGGAGATAACTTGCTCTTCCTCTAGACTACACTTTCTATTCTGGCTTCTGCCCAATGGTCACAACGAACCTGCAGTACTTTTTATCAACGTCGGAAGCAAAAAATCTTTTGACGTTCTCGAGCGCGCCACTCGCCGCTTCATCATCCAACCAAGTCAACGAGTGCATCCGCGCGACGAGGTTCGTCAGAACATCCTCCAGATCGTGGGCCGTCGTGCCATCTTCAATATCGCTCAGTTCCGCATGGACTTCTGGGCTTGCGCCGGACATGTCGATTGGCCATTTGTACTCAATGGCCTTGACGTTGACGAAGCCAGCGTCTCTCATCCATTCTGCGGCGACGTCGCCCGGTCTGTTCACCGTGCCGGCCTTTCCATTGTAGATCGCCTCCATCGGGAGCAGCACGTCGTGTCCCGGCGCCGGAGAACCGTCTTTCATCACAATGGAGGGTGCCAGCTCGTGCATTTCGATCCAGCCTCCGGGTTTCAGCAGCTGGTATTCTCTTTTAATGAATCCTCGAGGATTGGGGACCGTGTTTACGCAGAGTCGTTCGAAGCACAAGTCGAAGAGATTTTCTTGCTCCGTCAAGCGAGCGTCGTCATCGAGGGGTTTCCATTCTGTTGGGGGCTGCGTCACGATGTTGCCTTGCAAGAAACGCACATTTGAAGGAAATTTCCGGATTCGTGGTACTGGAGTGAGATCTACGCCGTAGGCGACGGCATTCGGAAAGTTCTCAGCTAGGGTCTTGGTCACGTAGCCTGTACCGCAGCCGATATCAAGCAGTCGTAGTGCCTTCTTGCCGTCCAGCGGCGCATGAGGGATTTTGTGGTTCATGATTGCAGAGAGGACTCTTGACTGTCGCTCGAGCCGAGCATGTTCGGCCTCGCTGCAAAGAATCATATCAGTTTGACTGCGTTTGCTGAAGCACTCAGAGAGCTAACATACTCATTTGGCAGCAGGTACGGCGCGTCGGCATCTTGGTGGTGGCCTCGTTGTGGAAGGTCTAGCTTGGAGGCTTTTTGTCCCTGAGGACAGTCAGCGGGTGGCGAGCTTGGCAATTACTTTCTCGCCCGTCAGGTGGTGCGTACTGTCGTAGTCGCTGCCATATTCTGTACGACTGAAATATTGAAACCACTAGTCACTATCGCACGACGACGGCGATGCAGCTTTACTATGATCACGCTGGAGGCCGACGTTTATATCTTTCCAGTATCGGGGTCCCTAGCTGCTGTAGACCAGCAATCAGGATCTGAGGTCGAGAAGCTACCATCATGGGCAACGACGAAGATTCAGTAGCGCTTATTGTAAACACCACCTTCGGCATTCACGAGCAGTGCGGTGATAGGCGATGAATCGCAACATTCGATAGAGTTCGCTGCTTGTCGAGGACAAAATGCCGTGAGCCGCAAGATCGCCAGTTGCTATTGGCTGTCATGTGTCTGTCATGTGGCAGCAGGGGTGAAGCTTGAAGCTTCTGCGGTCCCTTGGGTTTGGGAAAATCATGTTCGGGGGTTTATGCGGATGACCTAAGGTCGACGAATACGTACGTAGTTTGGCGTCGGTACTCGCGTTCAAAGCTAAAACATAACTCGATGGCGGACATCCTGGTAGGGCATGAATTGTGCTCTCCATGTCCACATGTCATATTGGTGAGACAATGTCTGACCGCACATCTTGAGCCAAGTCATGTCTCACGAGTACACTGATATAATAGGTCTTACTACTCACTTGCTTGCCAAGTCAGTGGGACAACCGGGGGCCTCGAATAGCCATTATCCGATATTTCAACCATCATCCGTTATAGGGGACCAAGCACCCGCAAGGTTTGAGCCGTCGGGAACATTACACTAGAGTTCTAACTTGCCGTCCCGATGCGGAAAAGATGGCGACACAGCCCTGGAATTTGGATGACTCGAAGACAGCGGCCGGAGTGAAGTCGCGCACTCCACAGCACTTCTGTGCAAGGAAGAATAGGTTCAGAAATCCACAGGATGAGTCATATCCTACCGTGTATCAAGCTTTGGCAGTAACGCATCTGGATCTTTTGCTCCGGGCGGGTGCGATTGGCTGTCCTTTGGTGAAGTAAATATCAGAAAACGCTACGACTTGAGATATGAATATGAGACGGGTATGGGTTGAGCATTGATGGTATGTGTAAGCTGAATGGATTTGCGTCGAGAAGCGGACCCCAGTGACTTGCCGTCATGGGTGCTTCTGGATCCTTTGGACCGAATCATTTTTGCCTCTTTCAATTGTGATAGTCAAGCAGCTCAGCGTCTTGGATCGTGTGACTCCCTCGGACGGATGCAACAAACGTAATGCCCCACATGATTCACAGCACAGCGAAGGCTGCAAACTTCGCAATCCGCGAAGTAAGCACTGATATTCCGGGGAGCACGGGGTCGAAAGGAGGAGAGCGTATCTCTGTTCACTTTTTGGCAACCCAATATTTCGAGACCGTCGTGGCGACCGCAGCGCATTTTTTAACCTTGCAGCCCGAAGTGTCATAGATCCGCCCACAAGTGTCGCACATGTGCCCTTGCTTCTCTATCATGCTGTCGACGATGCCGCAAAGTCTTCCGAAGTGCTCCTTGATCTCAGCATCGCTGAGAGATTCGAGAAAACGTGGCTCCTGCAGAAGGGCGGTGATGCGCTTCTGTTGCATTGCCAGGGCTTTTTTTGCAAGCTCGTCAATGTCGTTAAAATCACTCTTGATCTCGAGAATGACTTCGCATAATTCGCTTGCTTCGACGACAGCACCGAGGATCTCAAAACATTTCGCCATCGCCTTGGATTTCAGATCGTGGACAAGATACTGCAAGCAGTCAGCATTGCCGACGGATTACCACGGCGACGCACGACGAACCTTGTCGGCGGCGCCAGCGACCTCGGCATGGAAACGCCAGTCGTTATTCTTGGCCTGGTTGTCTGGGGCGACATAGAGGCCAAAATAGAGGTGCACAAGCAAAGCCTCGACAGCACCTGGGTCATCGTCTTTGAGCTCAATGACTTTTTATTCCCCCTCGACAAAGTGCGCGCCTTCGCCACAGAGCTTCTTGAGATACTTGGACCGGTTGCAAATGACGGCTTTGTGGCAAGTGATCTGGCGGTCAGACAACTTGAGCGTGATGTCAGAGTACTCGTCCTGCTTGAAAAGCGTGTCCCAAAAGGTGCGATCGACCGTGACTGTCGCGGGCGGTGTTCCGCGGAGATTCTGGAAGAACGACATGACTGCCGGTCTCGATGGCAGCATGCGGATAGGCGTGCGACTCCTCTGCGGAAAATCTGACTGAAGGGCGCTGAAGTCCTCCGCGGCACTTGGTAGTGACCGAGTACAGCTCCCGTGCTGCCCTGAAGGTGTTTGAAGACGTTCAAGTCGATGCTTGTTGAAAATGCAAGGCGCTGGTTTGTGTTCACATGCAAGCGGGCCGCGCCGACGCACGTTCAGTGACCAGCGTTCAACAGTCGGGACTGCCTTACTCGAGGTCGCGGATGAGCAACACGACCGATTGTGGACATTTGTGCTCTATTTTCGTTCACCGGTGGCGGTAGAACTCGGAACAGGAGCAGCGCTCGCAATGGTCCCATTGACGGACAACCACAACTCGTCGCCGCTGCACGCCTCCATTTTGTCGGCAAAGTCTTTGGCTCTGGCGAGCATCCATCTCGAGCGCACTCCTCTTCGGTGGATGCCCATCTTCGGAATATGCGAGAATTCGCAAGTGCCGTTGGAGAATGCAAACTGCACGCATTCCATACGACCGACACACATCTCGCGGCACTGATCTACCGATTCAGCGGGAGTTCCGTTGGAGAAGTTGCCACTCAGGTTGTCCCAGTCGTCGACGCGACCCGACCTGATCAGGAGCCGAGGCATGATGTATGAGTTGAAGACATCACTGTGGCGGATCACAGTGGAAGGCTGGGACATGTCAGCTCAGTGCCCAGTCACATCACATTGTCAGGCATACCTTATCGTGCAGCCATTGCTGCTCAAACTTCCACAACTCCGCAATCTCGGCCGCAACCAAGCCATGATAAGAAATCGAAGGGTAGCACCACAACCTTCTTCCATCACTGTGCGTTGTGTAGTCGATCTCTGCTGGTTTGTGGCGCTGAAAGATTGGCCAAGCTGGAGTCAATGGCGCCTGTACGGCTTCCATCATACCAGCTACTACTTCATCGCCAGAAGGACTCTCCTTCGTGAGACCTTCCCAGACAAGCTTCTTTTTCTCGAAGACGTCAATTGCAGCCTTGGCAGCTGCATGTGACAGCACGAATCCGGCCCCGGCTAATGCGTATGTCAAGGTATGGCTCTCCTTGCGAGCCCCAATGTAGTGAGGCACCGCCGGATCCAGTGTATTGAGCCAAGCGAGCAGGTTGCCCCACATCAGATAGGTGTCAGATTCCAAGAACACATACCATTTCCGGTCCGGTTGCTCCGCGAACGTCCTCTGAATCATTGGCAGCCACATCCACTTGTCTTCTTTACGTGTTGTGTCTTCCGACGCCCACATCTCCTCATCTTCTAAGGAATCTGGCCCGCCTTTCTGCAGTCTTCGCCACAGCTCGAAGTCGGGATGTGAGCCCTTAATTGTCTGATCTACAGACTCCAACGCATCCAGGATGTTGTGGCCCTGAAATGTCTCCTTCCAGTCCGAGAAGAGCAAGTGATTTGGATAGCATAAGAGCGTCGTGTCAAAATGCACGGGCAACCGTTCTTCCAATTCGGCAGTATTTGTCTTCAAAGCAACTACGACGTCGCCTGCGCCGGGAAGTTGTGAGCATGGCAGTGCTTGCCCAGCTTGCTCCTTAGATCTGGCTGCTGGTAGATCATATTCTGGATGAGGTCCATGGAAGAAATACCACAGAATTCCTAGCACGAAAGCCAAAGACAGGAGCTCGATCGGGGACTTTCGTCTTGGCGTTCGGAACCAGAGGAGGCCCATCTGGAAGTCCAGCAATTTCGTCCCGTCCAGGAAAAGAGGTTAAGCACAGGTGTGAACAGACCTCAAGGCATCACGTTCGTCAAATGACAAGTGACCGAGACTGAAGGTACACGAGGACTTCTTGTCGCCCCTTCGCATCCATTGGATCGGTCGGCAAGAGTGGATGAGGCGTAAAGCTTATTTGCCTCACGAACTGCGACTGTGAGAACAATACAAAATGCTTCTCTTCCTCTTTGGGGGCATCATCTACCAGCATTGGATCTGAGCTTCTTCTCCGGCGCAGTCATGCTCGTTAATTACCAGCATCAAATTAAACGGTGCTCGAACGTGCTTGACGGTAGAGCGCGCGGTCTGGCACAGTGGAGCCGTAAACGGGGAGGATCTTCGTTATTGGCTGCACCCTCCATCGCATGCCCTTGACCTGTGCGTAAGCACTATCCCTCATCTTTGTTGATTTGTGATGCCGAAATCTCAGCGCCGCAGAGGACATATAGTCATCCCTCGGTCATCCCACCTGGCGATGGAAACAAGTCCGCGTTGTTCAAGTCGTTTCGAAAGCAAAAAGACCAAAGCCTCGCCGAGAAATTCTGCTAAATGCTCTTTTCGGGCTATTTATGCGCGGTTTCTGTATTCTGTCATCAATTGTCAGCCATTTCCCGTCATTGGCAATCCTCCTTCGACCATTCTGCATGCTTCTAGCTACGAGCTCCCAATAGTATGAATGCCGCCCTCGAGGCCAAGTAGGTGTTTCCAATGTCATCCAAAGAACAACAGCAACCAGCTTCGAGCACACAGCTTTCCAAACCAGTTTCATTGAACTTCAGAACAGCAGCTACTCTCATAGCAATTCTAGCCATCATACTGGCTTTCTACAACAGTTTACGAGCAGCCCTCCCAAGAGTCGCACAAGTCGCAGAACCTACTACTACCTCCGCAGCCAAACGAGCGATGAGCACAACCACAGCGACCGTCACTGCCAACGGCACATCGAACTTCAAAATCACGAAGCGACCATGGAACAGCCGAGGTCACGCTGATCACGGCTGGCTCTACACCTTCCACACCTTCTCCTTCGCATCCTATTACGATCCTACATTCGAATCTTTCGGGCCTCTCCGCGTGATCAACGAAGACCGCGTCGAGAAAGGTACCGGATTCGGCACCCACGGTCACGCGGAGTTCGGAATCTGGTCATACATCGTGAGCGGTGAGCTCGAGCACAAAGACAGCATGGGAAACCTCGAGAAGCTCCGCCGCGGAGAAGTCCAATTCACCAACGCGGGCACGGGGATCCGACATTCGGAGTACAACCGCAACCGCGAGGAAGACGTGCATTTCTTGCAGATTTGGGCGAAGCCGAATGTGCGAGGGTTGAAACCAAGTTATTGCACGAGGAAATACACGGATGAGATGAAGCAGGATAAATTAGTGAGGATTATGGAGTCGAAGGAGAGACATAGTGGGAAGGATGGCGCGACGGAGCCGATTGAGATTTATGCGGATGTTAGTATGGATGCTTCGATCCTTTCGCCGGGTGAGAGCGTGGAGCATGAGCTTGTGAAAGACGGGGAGAGGAATGTCTATTTGCATCTTGTGATGAGTGATCGGAAGCAGCCGAAGACGGGAGGTGCGAAGATCAAGGTTGGGGATGTGGAGCTTGGAGAGGGAGATGGTGCTTTTGTGAAGGCCAAAGGACCGGGAAAGGTGCAGGTGGAGAGCGTTGGTGATAAGCCAGCTGAGTTTTTGCTTTTTGACATGGGCGAGCAGTAGATTTGGATCCCAGGACGAGTGTGGAGAATGATATTGTGAGCAGAGGTAGACGAGATCACAGAATGAGAATTATGGAGTATATTAGAATCGAAAGAATGAATACAGCTCTGCTTTTAGCTTGCTTCAATCCATGGTGTAGCCATACTCGGAGATATCTGATTCTACAGCTTGAAAAGCTGCTGACCAGGCCGAGCGACAAGCGTGAAGAGATTCCTCTCATCTTTGCCGGTGCTGACCCAGCCTCTCCTCCCAATAGGTTCCACATCCCAGTTACTCAGCTCTGCCAACGTCTGCGCATCTGCATGATTCGCAATGAAGCGCTCGGCCGTCATTAGTAGCCTGCCGATCACGTACCCTTTCTCAGGCTTGCCATCACGAGCGAATTGAACAGTGTATGTCTGGTATCTGATTCAGCTGACGCAACGACGAGCTGGGTGAGATAAGCGCGATAACTCACCTCGATAATCGCCTCGCCCTCTGCTTTCTCCACAATCTTTGGTACCTGCACGTCCGTCACAAGCTTTGGCAGAGGATTCTCATCAGGATAAGGCAAGCCATCACTCCTCGGACTGCGACTCATGAGTAGCACATGCTGATAACTCACCCAACCACCATTGGCAAGGACAAGCCCAGTCTTTCCCTTTCCTTTCCTCAACTGCCTCGTCATCTCCGTCACAGCATGCATACTGTAGTTGTTCCCCGCTCCTCCAAAAGACGTCAGTCCACCCAGCAGCGTCAAACTCTTCTTTCCGCCAGTCAGAGGTAAACCCAAATGATGAGCCGCGAGTTTCGGAACGATCGGAAAACACGAGTAGAAATCGAACAGGTCGATTTCTTCCTTGCTGATACTCGTCACGTCGAGAGCGGCATCCAGAGATCGAGAAATACATGGAGACCAGTAGTATTCGGGTCGCAACCAAAATTCATTGGAATCGGATGTCCCGGCTCCGCCGAGGGGGTAGATCCATTTGTCAGAGGATATTCCGAGCTCTCGAGCATGTTCGGTCGATGTCAGAATCACTGCGGCAGAGCAGTTGACTGTATTGAAAGCGTTCATGAGTAATGGGTATGGGAAACAGATCATACGGTTGTTCTTGTCCAAGCGCGCGATGTCGTTTTCGGTCTTCGCGGGCGAAGGATAAGTCCACGCATATTCGTTTTTCTCAGCGACTTTGGCAAACTCGGCATACAGTTGTGCGGACTCTTTGTGGTTGTCTCTGATGCTCTGGCCGCGATGGAATCGAAAGGAATTCTCGTAGAAAGGGTACAATTGGATCGGATTCCCGCAGTCGTGTTTGGCACCGTAATCTTTCACAAGCTCGCGTGTCGTGGGTGAGAAGACTGATTGCACATCTTGTGAAGGGGGAGTCCAGCCGGGAGGTGGCATCTTCTTGGCTGCGGCGCATGCTGTTAGAGACGCTAATGCTTCGCCTCCGGTCACGACGGCGATTTTGTTCTCTCCTAAAGAGATTCGGCGTGCTGCTTCGTCGACGAGCTTGGCGGGCTGGTTGCCGCCGTGTGCAGTGTACTCGGAATGCAGAGGCTTGAAGGCTAATCTCTCGCCGATCAGACTTGGATAGTCAGCTGGCCAGGTCCATGTGCTGACTACGGATATGCTGTCAATTGAGCGTTGGACTTCGGCTAGGGCTGATGCTACTAGGCCAGTGTCTTGGATCGCTTTTTGGATCGCTTGAATCATGAGCTGCAGTGGTTCGATGGCATCTTCGACTTTCTTGGAGCGGTTGACCACATCGCCGACGCCGATGATGACCGGAGTCTTTCGTTGCAATCGTGGCATGCTTCTTTGGCTGCAAGAAAAGTGGTGGGGGACTTTCGAGCGTTCCCAGAGTGCTGCTGTGATGGCCCGATAGTAGTCGCGACAAGAAGAATAGCGGTCGTAATTCCTCTACGCGAAATGTGGAGTGGTATGTTCAAGCGTGGAGTGAGGTTGTGATCAGGTGGAATTGCCTCGGCCATTGACCTTGCTGACATGGATCTTCACCGCGGCAGCGAGTCGCGAACACTTTGCATTCACACACGCATTTGGGACTACTGACAATCTCTCTTTGCGACAGACAGAGTGATGGTAGTAATTGCTGCCATGGCGGCGTGCAATCAGTCTTAAGCCTGCCGAGCTGTCATTCGGTCGCACAGCGGAATCCACATCCCCCAGTCCTGACTCTCACGACAACTAACCAGATCCTACTTTTATTCGTGCGAGCACTCGTTCCTTTCTCACCCCTCTACTGACGTCCCCAGGGAACATTCATCTTTCCGTATGCAGATCCATCCCTTGCCTACTCGGAAAAGGTCGCCCACAGCAATCTCACACGAATTGCCGCCTCACGGATGCGCCAACAACCACCCTCCATCAATCACTAACGTCGACCCGGAAACATACTCATTCATCGCCAAATTCAACACCGCCTGCGCATAATCCCTCGGCTGCCCAAACCTCCCAAATGGTACCCCATAACCCTCCATATTTCGATAAAACTCCTTCGACTTGCCCTCTCCCTTATCCACACTCATCTGACTGGGGAAAAACCCAGGCGCCAGAGTATTGACTCTGACCTCGAGATCCGGCCTCTTGAACTCGACTGCGAGCTGCTCCGTCAGCGAGATAGTCGCCGCTTTGCTAGCATTATACGAGAACTGCCCATTCTGCGACGTCTTGGTGATGCCGGAAATGGAGCTGATATTCAGAATATTCCCCGCTTCCGAGTAGCCGAAGTCGCGCGCTTTGACGAGCGACGGCAAAAACGCCGCCGAAGTGAAATAGTAGCTCGCGACGTTAATTTTGTAAATCGACAGCCAGTCTTCGAAATCCTGCTTCTCAAACATGGTCTTGCTGATTTCTTCCACGCTGCCGGTCGGAGCTCCTGTGGGGCCGTAATTCACGCTCGTTACGCCGGCGTTGTTGACGAGGAGGTTGAGGAATTTCTCTTTGCGGGAAATTTCTTGCACGCCGGCTGCGATGCTGGCTTTGTCGTTGCAGTCCATTTGGAGGCCGATGATGGAGCCGCCGCTTTCGGAGTCTGTCATTTCGGCGTCTTGGAGTTTTTCGATGCGTCGGCCTGTGATGTAGACTTTCATGCCGTTGGCGCAGAGGGCTTTGGCTGTCATGAGGCCGAGGCCGGTTCCGCCGCCTGTTACGACGGCCACCCGGCCTTTGGTGTTGAAGAGGTATTGTGCTCGAAGTTGGTCGAAGTCGCCCATTTTGCTTGTTCGTTGGTGTGATGTCTTGGGTGGATGCAACGGGACTGTCAGGTCTGATGAGCAAGCCCGTGTTGTTTCTCCAATGTTTTATAGCTATCAGCTCTGATAGAACTAGCACTGCCGGGTAAATGTGCAGCTCAATTCCTCCGTCAGCGGAACATGGTGTACGGGATCTGAACAGACACCGCCATCAACTGCCAAGTACTTTGGACCCCGCTCCGAGACGGCGATTGTACGTGGATAGGATTGGGTAACGGTGAAATGCGATCTTACCCTACGCCGGGCGCCGCAAGTGTTGTGCAAATGTGATCTAGCGCGTGGCTTGGCGGGCAAGGCCGAGCAATTGAACCGCCGTCGATAAACGCCCTCAATATCCGATTTTCTTCTGCGAGGCACGACATGAGACGGAGGAACGGCAGGTCAGGGTATTTTTAACACGGATCTTCACCCATCATGGCACGTATGCGCCTGCAAATTCGCACATCGTGATCACAAACACGCCAACATGCCTAAAATGGATAATGTGTGTAGGCTCTAACTCGTGGGGAGCCGGATTTGTCTTACCATGCCAACCACTTCATACTAACAAACATCTGGCGCTCGCTTGAGGGGATATCATGAAAATCCACGCGCAAATGCCGACACACAACTTCAAACTCCCATGCACATGTCCATGCCAATGCCAATGCCCATATCCTTGCCCATGATCCGCCCATTCCAACCAATAGTCCAGAATCCTAAATCAATCCAGTCGTCGTGCTTCAAAGCAGTCGTAGGAATTGCGACTCAGCCGGTGGAGGCTCGTAAGCCGAACAAGGCGGTGTCTCCTCAGGCGTCAAAGTGCCATGCTCGAAGCGAGCGAGGGAAGTGTGTGAAGTCACGAGCTTCAGTGGCGTTGCATCCAACCAAGTAGCGACAGGGTCGACATCGGGACCACGATCTAATCCGCGTGCAGACTCGATGACTGTTGAGCTGCAGAACGCGGAGAGCGCGAATCCGTATGCTTCTTGTGTCGTGAACGCGTGGATCTGCCAGTCCAGCGCTGCGAAGAGCTCCAATGCGATGCTGTTGATCCGTTGTGGGGTGTAAGCATGCCTGCAGACATAGCGAGAGTACCAAGAAGGCAAGGGAGCATGATCATCGGTGTACGACACCACAAGGCTGAGCGCGGCTACAGTCAAAAGATCCGGGGCAGAACCGGAAAGGCTGTTTGGGCTCATCCGAAGAGCCGAGATCATGTTGAATGCCACGGCAACCACCTCGAGAGGCAAGTCGGCTCGGACGAGAATAAAGTGAATGGCATCTGCATCTTGCGGACTGGGTTCCATTGCCAGAGCTGCTGCCCGTGCGAATGCATTTGCGATAGGATCTGTACAAACAAGCGAGCCTTCTAGCGGCTTGTCGTCGTCATCAGGCGGTAATTCGACGACAGCAATTCGAGGTTCGCTCTTGGTCGGCGGCGTGGGAAAGTGGGAAAGTCGTCCTTGAGCAGCGAGAAAGGCGTCCAGGTCATCGATGCCGTCCAGAGAGTCACAGGCGCTGAGAGCGGGAGATGGAGGATAGATCATGTTGACAGCAGGAGTGCCGTCTCATGTCGTGAAAGACGAGGTTGTGCGAGTGCTCGCATTCCCACAGCGGCGGAGATGTAGCGAACGGCGAGGTCTTTATGGGAGAGTAGACTGACTGCGGGTGCCGAGAATGCATACAGAGAGTGCAGGAGAGGATAGAGTGGTGTACAGCCTCTGTCGAAAAGCTTCTACCCACCCGGCTCGTAGCACCAGAACGCCTTACCTGATCGGCGCACGATGAGCGTTTCAGCTCCGGTTGAGGCTTGATGCACCGACCGGTGCGTGCTTAGGTGGAGTGCATAAGCGCTTGGGAGACGTCTACTTAGCCACCAGCCGCTTCACCGACTCCCGCAGGATACTGCGCCGGACTGTTGCTGGCTGGTGGTGTGACGGTGTGGGCAGCAGCCGCAGCTGCACGAGGGCGGTCATCAGGCTGGCATGGCGTGAGATGGCTGTACCGACGTTGTCTAAAAGGCGAGCTTTGCGGTTGGAGGTGTTGGTGGAGGCTGAGGGAGCGGGCAGCCGTTGGGGCCAAGCACTCACTCTCTTTTCTCTGGTTCTGCTGACGTTGCCCGAGCATCGGCGCTGCTTGCCAGATCTGACATTGCTGCAGCGCTCGAACGGTGATCAGCAGCTGTCCAGCATGACCCTGCAATGCCGCTGTCCAGACCCTCGACGATGCAGCCGTTGAACATAATCTAGAGCTCTCCCTACCTCCTCTCCTCCCCTCCCCTCCCTCCCCTCCCCTCGTCACTCGCCCAGCGATGCGGAACACGGCACATGGCAAGCAGCCGCTCTTCACAGGCAAGATTAACGACCACCTTCTTTCCGTTGGGAACCAGCTACATGTACGTGAGGTAGGGACCAACAGTGCTACTGTCGCCGCTGTATAGAAGGAGCTTGCAGTAGATACATTCTCCCAGACAACCATCTTCACGTTCTCGTCGTCGAGGATAATCACACCTCGTCGAAGCTCTCCAAACTCTCCATATTGCATTGACCAAATCCAGTCCGTCCGTCCGTCCTCCCATTCAGGTCACACGGACAGTTGCAAGCCGGAAGCACCACCGACGAGCTACTGCCAGGGCTTCCGTGACCAAACACAATCTTCCGCATAGTTTATCCCACGCCATCATGTCCTCTCCAACCTCCGAAACCCATCCGTACACCTACCAAAAGCCAAGCACAATGGTACTCCACCACCATCGCCAGCCAAGTTCATATTGCAATACTAAACCCGATCGCTAGGCTACCCGCTCCCTCGTCACCGACCAAAAACCCAGCGAAACCCCCTCAGCAGCAAGCCACGACTACGACGAAGCCGGGAACAAACCCGGAGTGCTCAAACGCCGCGTCACCAACAACTACGAAAAAGCCGTAAATCTCCTCCTCCCCACTTCTTCGCTCTTGCTCTTCTCAGTTCTTCTAATTGAAAAGTACATTTACTCACAATTCTCGCCAGCTCGCCTCAACCCAAAACTCCTCAGACGACCATGAACACGAACAAGGACCTGCCCCCCGGCCCAACCTGGATCGAGTCCAGAGCTTCAACAAGAACGATTACAAGCGCGAGCTGATGCAGCAGACGCTCGCGAATGCCGGCACCGTCGAGGGACATGGCTACCATTCTACTGCTGCGGCACAGTAGAGGAGAAGGACACGGAGATAATCCACGAGGATGCAGAGGAAAGGTCCACAGGTTGCGACCGAGACGGTGTGATCAATGTTGCTCTGTGATGACGACCTGAAAGATTGTAGGGATCCTTCAAGACCTATCGATGAGACGGACGAAAACCAGGGCTGGCGTTGGGGTGATCGCCACCCTTTGATGTGCGATGTTAAGAATCCCAAACCTATGTCCAAAACTTGTGCCTGTCCCGAGTCAGCCAGCTTCCTGTACGAAAATTCAATCCACGGCAGCGATCGCGTTTCGTGTTGAACCCAAGGAGACTTCTTAATGAGTGACTGCAGCTAATGTCCTCTCCCGCCTTCAAAAACATTCTTTCATTCCTCTCCGGCCCTTGTGTACTGTCCCGCATGAGTATGATTTGCGTGTTTTCTGGGATCTTTCCCAGTCTCCCGGCCATGCTCCTCGCATCCCCAATTGAGCTCGGACTGAGCGCGTACTTCCTCTCCCTTTCCTCCTTCGACGTGACTGGACTTGTTACAGCGCAGACGGTGCGACCATCACCACGCAGACCCGAACGTGCTTCACTTCCACGACGTGGCCGGGACTGACAATGATGTCGATCGGACTCGGGCTCGTCGCAGTCGTCGTTTGAGTGATGACAGCGACATTCGTCATGCTGCCAAGGGCAAGAAGTGATGCGTATTTGTTGCATCAAATGAGTCGTCTTTTGGAGGGTGTTCGTGTTGGACGTGAGATCGTCCGCAACCAACGTCGTTATGTCCTGCGAGCGGCGATGACCGCCGGTCAGCCTTTTGCAGCGGGAGGCCGCTTGTGAGCTCTGTCACGGGTAGGGCAGGCACTAGAGCGACGATTGCGCCTCGACTTGTTGTCGACAACGTATTCATCGAGACTGTGCTGCCCCTCACGACGCTCCGAAGCAACTGTAGAAGCAGGGGCAGATCGTCCGTACCAATCAATATCACCAAGCTGCAACTTTCGTGCGCGTTGCTTCGAACGTGTGTTGCCGGATTTGTCGTATCGTGGACCGTTGTGGAGGGATTCGAATGCGCCTGTCTCGTCAGTGAATGCGTCTTGTCGAATTGTTTGCTGCTGCGTTTCTCGCAATGGAGCTCTGTTCTTATCGTCGCCTCCGCTGACGGTCGTGTGTTGAAGTCGACAGTTCAGCCGCAGGCTGCTCTTGTTGAGCGAGCCCGTACCGACGAGCCGAACGCTCTTGTGCGAAGCCTGAACATAATGAAAACTGGGTGATTCACCATCTTCCTGGTCGTTCGTCAAATCGTAGTTGAGAACCAGGTTCTTGATCCGCTGTTGCTCGGCGCGCTCCGCTTCCTGCTGCGAGCGCATTGCGACTGCAAATGCAGAGTCCGAAGGCATATCGATCGAACGTGTCTGCACACGATCAGCGATGCCTCTTGGTGACTCTTAACCCTCGAACTTACCTGCTGGCGGTTGCCTTTCTTACTGAGGAGCGCAAACTTCATCGTGCCCGCACCATTGGTCTGGGGTGGCGCCGTTGCCTCATCTCCACTGCCTTCAGCAGCATTGGTGGTGGCTTCGCGCACCGTGCGACGCATGGGAAGCGGGACATCGAACATCGTCTTGCGCTCAAACTTGCGAGAGTCAACGCTCTCAGCCATGAGTTTGGCGAGTTCGCGGTCGAATTCGGCGTCTGCTTCGGGATCTCTGTGATCTTCTGGTCGAGTCACCACAATGTGCTCTTCCTCGTCAGATTGTTCGTTAGCTCGTGCTTCATCGTCATCAACTTGTGCTTTCTCATCATCGCTGCCAGAATGCGTAGCTTCTCCATCAGCTGCGTTCTCCTCGCCATCGCGGTGTTCATCGTCAGAAAGATTGACTTCTGCCTCTGGATCCTCGGGCTCCTCTGGTTCCTGAGCCTTGCCAGATGCGGTATCCTGGTAATTCTGCTTGCATGCATCACCAAAGACGCTGGAAGCTTCCCGCAGATCGTTGAGTACCAACTTCCACTGCGGCCGGAGGTGATTATAAGTGTCCTGAACCACGAACTCAATGTCCATCGGGAGTGGATCCTTGACATTGATGTAATATTGGAAGAAAGAGAGATAGAAGTCCAGCTTCTTTTTCGCAGCTCCCTTCTCAAAGCAGTGGCCGCAAGTCTCAAGCAATGCGCAGGCCAGTCGGATGCGAAAGTATTCGTCGGGCAGATCCATTATGCATACTTCGCCGGGTTGAGCGTACGTCGCGTGACCATAGTTCAGAATCTTGTATAAGGTGTCAAAGACGAGCGCCGAGTCGATAACACGGTACATGTACAGCTCCCCTAGGTATTTAGCTTCGGCAATCCGACGTTGGTTGAATTTGAAATCGTTAACTTCAAGTCCGACAGTGATACGCTCCAAGAGCTCGTCCAGGACCGTGATTGCGAAGTTGGTGTGGAAGCGATACAGCGCAGCGAGCATCATCGCGAGCAGATAAATGTTGCCGAATCGAATCTTCCCGGGTTTGACAAAGATTCTGCGGAGTATGTCCACGACTTCGCTCTCTTCCCAGTGTAGCTTGCGAATTTGCTTTATAACTTTGTCGAGCGTCTTCTTACTGAGGTCCGTGTAGACCAGCTTTCGCACATAGAGATCGAGAGGAGTACGCTCTTTCTGCTGGATGGCGGCACGTTCAGGAGGGTTGACATAGTACACCGCGTTCTCAATCAACATGCGCTCTTGTTGACCCAAGTGCTGTGCCGACTTCTTGCGTTGTAGCGTCTCCAGAAAGGATGCCATGCGGGGTGATGTTTCCGGATTGCGTAAAAGATACCTTCCACAATTCTCAAGGAGATTCGCTATAATCTCGATGTTCATCCTGGAAAAGTCGTCCAGGCTGACTTTGAGGCAGTGAAAGATGACATGCTCAGGCACCACGCCAAACTTGGTGAGTTCCGCAATGTATCGCATGTTGATCATGCGGACTTGACCAAGGAAGTCTTTGGACTTGCGCCGCTGCAGACTTCGGAACTCGTCATCGAGATATTTGATGATGGCGTCAGGCACATCCTGCAGATGGCGTCCAAGTGTGCTGATGAGACGCGCGTAAAGCGGAAGCAGATCGGTGCGTCCTTTTGGCACTTCCTCGATGGCCTTAATCAGGCGATTGCGTGAGGCCTTGGAGTTCAAAAAGCAGAAGTCGATGGCCAGCTGATCAACTTGGTCTTTGGTGGAGAGCTCGTGCAGACGAGCCAGAAGTGCATCAACTTGTGCTCCAACAGTCTTGTTCGCGATCGCTGTGGTAGTCTCGTCGCTTTCCGCAGGCTTTTCCTTGGCTTCTGCAATATCATCAATTTTCTTTCCGACTTGTTCGTCATGGTCTGCTTTCTTCTTCTTGCCATCTTCCAACAGAATGCCAGGGACTCTGTCCTTCAGATCCACAAGGTTCTCGTAGAAGCGACGTTCGTCCTCGTCTTCCCAGATGCCAGCGCCTTCCGCTTGGCCGCGCAGATACTCGCCCGTCTTGACCAAACCAATGCTGCTTTCCAGCCCCGCATTGCCACTGTCTTTTGCGGACAAGTCAGGCATCTCGGCGCCCAAAACTTCAGCCAGCGTCTGCGCACTAGAAACCAGCTTTTCCTGTGCCTTCTGAGCCTTTTCGTGGCTCGACTGGCGATCCTCAAACACCTCTCCTGATTTGACGTATGCTTCTGCATTGCGCTTGCCCTGTACCGCAAGCCGCTGCTGGTCTCGAAGGATATGCGCCTTGACATCGTCAAAGTATCGCTGGAGAATGTTTCGAAAGCGCTGCTGCAACTCGGGCGGTGTCATCGGAGGATCAGGTGAAGACCCATCGTCGTGTTCGGTGGAAGTCGCGGAATCGAAATTTCCGTTTGTGCTGCCCACTGCGCCATCGTCGGCGACCTTCTGTCGTCCCTCGCTCTTGCCGTGTTTCGAGCCAAGGATGTCCCACGCGAAAGTCTTCACAAACAGCACTACTAGCGGTAGGTTGACATGCTCGCGATCGTGACCCAGCATGTCCTTCAGCACTTCCAAGGGAAAGGGCTCGGGGTCGGCCGCATCTGGTCTCGCTCCATTGACTTTGGGCTTAGCACCAGCTTCCGCGCCCTTGCCCACCTTTCCTGCTTCCGCCGGCTGTGCAATGTCTTCAAGGCTCTTGAGCGCGCCCACCAGCCACAGCTCGGTTGCAACCCGCAGCAATGTACGCTGCCTCGTGATCCGTTCTTTCTCTTCTCTCTCGCGCACATCTGGAGCCAATGCCTTGAGCTGTGCCTTGTCTGGCGTGGCCAAGCCGCGGCCCAGATGCCAACCTAGATAGGCAGTGAATTCTTCCGGACCGAATCGCTGGTGCAGCGCACTGATGATTTCCACTCCGGCAGTGATGTCTCCAGTGACCTTGAGCTTTGTCAGACCCTCATAGCACGCCGAGATGATCTCGGTGAGATACTTGTGTAGGGACAAGGTTCGGATTTCATGGAGGAAGGTGGACGTGTTGCCAGCGGTGATAGCGGTTCGAAGGCGTTTAATGAATGCGGTGTTCTTCTTCATGTTGGAGTCCAGCGAGCTCTGCACCTCGAACACATCTAGGCGGTATCCGTCGTCAGTCCCGGTAGGCACGCGGCCACTCGTGGCAATTTGTGCGCCTACCTCTGTCTCCATTCCATGCTCGTACATTCTGTTCTCTCAAATCTCCTTGTCCATGTCAGCCAATTCCAGCACTGCGCAAGTCTTCCTCAAGCATACGCTTTCTACGCCGCTCCATTGCGGCCATGTTCTGCACGGCGCGTGTGTCGGCGCCGTGTGGGGAGGTGATGGAGGGGTTTGCGACTCCTTCAGCGATCCGGCATTTGGGCGGTGGTGACGGACAAGCTCGGAGGAGTACGAGCCTGCATCGGGGC
>ANSM01006380.1:0-13559 GCA_000347735.1 Cercospora canescens BHU | reverse complement strand
ATCATGCCACCGACGCTGCCGTCCCTCCTCGTACTGCCCGCTGAATTGCGGATTGCGGTATATGAAATGCTCGTCCGAGACGATCTTCGCCGGTTCGCCGCCTCCTTCTCCGTGCCCGCCCTGCTTCAGACGTGCCGGCAAGTGCGGGACGAGTATGTCGATGTCTTCTGCACCGACGCACGTCTCACCATCAATGCCTACTATGGCGAAACGGGAATGTGGTCAACCGTCACGGGCCCAACGGCAAAGCTGGCAGTGATCCGCCGCAGCACATTCACCCATCTCGTCAACTACAGCTCGTTAGCAAGTGCGCAAAGATACTGCGAGCGGGTGTGCTTCAACACACCCAACGAACAGCGAGGGATACTGACTGTTTCGCTTGACGGCAACGACGTATCCCTCTCCCAGCCGGATACCTGCTGGTGGCAATGGTCGATGAGCCGTTGAATGCGGGAGTGGTACGCTTCCAGCGAGCCCTGCTTGCTCCAGTTTCCATAAGAATCAGGCCCGGTTTATCCTTCTGCCACATTGTATGCCGCGCCGTGAGCGACAGACTCGTCAATGCCAAGTCGCTTAACATTTCCGGTCCTGCTGAGTTCGCCTCGCTCTGCTGTCTCATCCTAGAGCGCTCCGATAGCATGAGTTGCTCTTGACACCGGGGCAGCATTCCCGTGGCCCAGACCTGATGACGAGGATCGTGCCTTCTTTGCGCGACTTGCTTCGACTCCCGCAGGAGGCTGTGCTGACAGTCTGGTCCGAGTATTGCACTTCGCAACAGTCGCTGAAGTGGCAGCAGTCCGACATTGCAATGGTCGAATGCTTCTGGCTTTTGAGCGAGACGGCAGGTAGAATCCCTAGCCCAGCCACTTGCACTGGATCGTCCGTATCCTCGCTCTTGGACGCCCAAGTCACCGCCGCGTCGAGCATATCCATTGAAACCATTCGATCACTTGTCGGAACAATGAAGGACAAGGTGCTTGTGGGTGTGAGTGCTATGCAGTCCATCCTCGAGCGCTCGTCGAAGGTGGACCTAGGATTCTAATACCAAGAGGGCGAGAGCTTCGTACTCTGGCGTAATTTCGCACAGGTACCAAACATGGTCAAGGCAATCGACAACGGTAGAGGAGCGTGAACCCCGGGTGTAGAACAACCTGTGACGACTTGGTCCCCTGCAGAGCCATGCTTATTCCGAGCAGTTTCGTGGACCTGGACAGCACTTGCATTTTCGAAACCTTCCTAATCTCCTGCTGTTGGTATGCACCTACCCTCGCATGTACATGGCGATCCCGCGGCTCGCGACCATCCGTGACTGATCGAGCGAATGTGGTGCGCAATGCATCACGTGCAGAGGACCGGGTGTCCGCAACTGGCCGAGTGCCGGACAGGTGTGTCGTTTCCCGTTTCCAGAAAGAATTGCTGTCAGCCACGACGGTGTCATCGAAAGCTGTCCAGTGTCGGAAGCCATGCGGAAGGCTCATCCGATCACGATGCAAAAGCACCTCACCTCTCGATATCCAGGTTCTGGTAATCGCGAGCTGGATATAAGTAGGCTCGGACGAAACATTCCTATTTGGGACGATTTGTGCGAGGGTGGCAGCACCAAGTACTGCGGCTCCGATGCGGCTCATCCCCAGCTTTCATCCGGATATGCGAAGCGGATAGCAGACCTGGCCACTTCGCTTCTCAGTACCCGGTGCCCTGTGTGTGATCGAGTCCACACTTCCGGTCCATGCGTGGTTAGCAATGACAATACTGTCGACGTTTGGAAACTGCACAAGGTGCCACGACACGCCCCAACGCCATTACGCATGAACCGGCCACGCTGCTTGAGAAGTGCAGGCGCCTGACCTCGACATTTTTGCTATCTACTATTGGAAATGGCTTTTAGGGCAAACCCGGCGACATTTAGCAGGTAGACAAGCGTCCATTGAGTTGCGGATTCGCCGCGTGCCAGCCCGTAGCATCGGGCCCCAAGGTCACACGCAAAAGAATCCACGAGGCCCAGCCCGCGATAACGAGTCCGAACTATTCGGTACCCGACTGTCACAAGATTTCCACCTCAAGCTTCTTCTGCTGCATGACTTTCCCTCTTCTGGAAGCTGATGCTGCCAGGGCCAAGTCGCTGGTGCGGAACTTTGGAAGGACTTCGCGAAACGAGCATCCATGCCGGGCATATGGCTACAGTACAATCTCCGATGACGCGTGCCAATACCATCAACCAAACCAACCAGATCCCTTCGGCCCGGCGGTGTGCACGCTCAAGTGCAGTCTTGCTTATTAGATGCAGGCACCCGTGTGGAAAGGCCAAGTCTTTCACAAGAGCCTGTGACCTTCGACGCTTATGTCCAGGGCCCAAACAGAGCACAGGGCTCAAATGTAACATCCACGCATTTCTCCACAGCGCTGCTTGTTGCGGAACATACGTCGAGCTGCTCTGGAGGATATTGTATCGGAGCGTCATCTCCGACCTCCGCGGCACCCGTTCCGATAGTTGGTAATGTATATCGGACATGCTGTCGCGTCCTCGTAGGGCTGAACGTGCGACAACACATCTGACATGGACCACGACGAGCCCGTGCATGGGGTTTGAACTCTAACTCTAAGTCCCATTGACATCGTAGGGCACAATCCGTGTCTTGTCCAATGCCAGCACGCCAATTTTTCAGCAACACGGCCCTAATAGAGCAAGCCTCGGCTGTGACAAAAGGGGTAACAATGATAAGACGAGCATCAAGGGCTCCAAACCATGCACTACGCGCAGGGTTTTCTCTACAGCATATCATCTACGGGCACTTGTCGCGACAACGAATCGGTTTTGACATGTGGCACGCCACCCAGAGTTTGTCGGTTCAAACTTGAGTTCTGCCGATGATGAGAGGCGTAGTTCGCGAGCAAGGACAGCGTGCATCCACTCACTTCAGGCGCCCCATGACTGTCAAATTATCCATGTCAGCACGCCATGTAAACTCAAAAACCGACAAGCCTCACTAGGATCTTAAGTCCCTGAAGCCTGCTCAGTGCACGCAATGCTAGACCCTTGAGGGTTTCCAGTCATCCAGGGAAGCTATCCATGTTTCTCGCTTCACCCTGTCCTTGTCGTCAAGCATAGATGGCCAGGTTACGGCCACGTCCGGCCCGGGTCGCGCATGCCAGGCAGTCCAGCATCGCTCGAGGATCTCTGGGAAGCCCCAGCCCTCAATCGCGCCCTCATAGATCTGTGGATCTCGAGCGCCAAGACCTCCTTAGCAAGGAACCGGTCTCGCAGGGGCCAACGACCACGATCTCGCATGTGCTACACTAGTAACGCTACGATTCTTTGACCAGACGAATACGAAATCGGACGCGCGGAGGCAAATTCATTCACAAAACGCCTGGCTCTTGATGAAATGGCCGAGTCCAGTGGAAAGCCAGGTGCAATAAGACTCAGTTGAGGAGTCCAACGCTCAAGTTGTCGCTGTCGGGATCCGTCTACGTGCGACCGCTGAAGTACAGTCACAGGTACACGAGAAGCGCGGATAGCGGTGTGGTGTCTCTAGTACGCATCAAACAACACCTGCACTGGCTCTCCTGCTCCCGATAAAGCGAAGGTGTTCACAAAGCAGCCCGCTTGCAGTACCTCTTGCCCTTCCCGTGGTTTCGGACCCGAAACCTTGTTTGTCCCCTGATGAACGTCTTTTGTCCTTACCCACAAGGATTTATGGTTGCCCTGCTCGGCGACGCGGCTGGTCTGGTGTTTGCCCAGAACGAAGCGGCATCAACAAAACATCCTGGAGCTTGTCGTTTGTCTGAGTGACAGGTCTCGGCAGACGTGCATGGTGACTGCAAACTCCGCTGGGAGACGTCATCATGCGAGGAGTTCACGAGAGTCGCTGACATGCACGAATGGTGTGGTGAGAGATTGCATGAGCTACAACGCTCTTCCTGCCCACCGTGATGACATTGTCGCCACGTTGATAAGATACAAATGCCGTAGCAGCGTCATCAATGACACAGAGAAAGATGAGCGCGAAAGCGCGTCGCCTACAGTTGCTGAGAATGGTTATTTGTATCAAAAAATGACGTTTGGTGCGAAAAGATGCTGGTATCGCGAGCGTTGCCACCAGCGCGAGCTTTCGTCACAAAAATCATCCCTGACCAGGGGAGTCGCGCCCAAGACACAAAGAGGAAAATGATTTTCAGTACATTCCCCGAGTGATGAAGTCTTGCAGGTAGTGAGATCTTGTCAACGCGGCTTTCTACAGGCTCAGGCTAAATCGGTGGCTTGAGCTGATGATGCTGGTGTTGCACCTGGAGAAACATCAGGGAAACACCACATGGTTCCAGTACTCGCAGCAGAGAGCAGCGCACAGCAGAACAAAATTGTGTTTGCCTCTGTGGCAATGACGATTTCTCGCATCGCAAGTACCACCGTTTGTGCCAGCTGCTCGAGGGGAAGACGCAGTCAGCAACACAAAACAAGACTTTCCAGTCCCAAAAGCCAAAACCCAACAAGTGGAAGGACTTCATTCCGCACGGCACAAAAAATGATTATGCTTTTGCATCCTGCAAACACTGCTCTTTCCACGCCCTTCCGTCTCCACTACCTCTCATCACCATTTCTCTCCCACGCACGAGCAATGCACACACCTCACCAGGCCTGACGGATGATCTCATCAAGTGGCAACAGATCCTCGATCCCCGCAAAAACCGGTACGAGCAACAAAAGACCAAGCAATATCCGTGAAGAAAGAGCCGTGGGAGAGGAACAGGTTGCCGCGACAAAACAGAAAGTTACCAGTGTCCACCCCTTCGTCGGCCAATCCAAATATCAGCACACCGCATGCAACCAAGTACATACTCCCCCTTCCCTTCCCCTTCCCTTCGTACGCATGCGAGAACTTCGTGGCCCCCTCTTCCATCCCTTTCGATCGTTGCAGCCCTCGGTCAGACGCGACGATTCGCAACAAGCTTTCAGTAGTCCTACGCGAGGGAGCAGGAGAGTAAGATTAGGCGAAGTAGCCGGTTGAGGCATAGCAGAGGAGGCAGGTACGGAGGTACAGTATGTTGACAGGGGTAACGTCACGTATCGCGATGTGAAGACTTTCAATGTCCCGTTCGATCATACGAAAATCTTTCCCACGTCCCGGCATTTCCGGAGTGGGATTAGACTGATTCAGATGAAGTCCAGTCCTGGATCGCCGAGTACACGAGAGCATTCTCCAGAGTGTCTTTTCAACCTGATGAGGATCGCTCAAGAGCGTCGTAGCTCGGGGGAGAGGTGTCACATTTTCTGACAACGAGGGATGAATTGTGACCAAATTTACCCCCAAATTCAAGGTCTATTCAGGAATTCGTATTCTGAGCTTGTAAACTTTATTTGACGAGAGATTGACGAATGTCCGTAACTTCGAACAGTGAGAGTGCCTCGCGCGCTCGGGTGTCGTACTCGTCATTTTGCTCGTTTCTGATCCCTTCGAGTGCGTACTTCGGACTTGCCTTCATTGTGTCATAGACTGAAGTTTTAAAGTGAAGTGACCCATACTTTCTCCCTTGTAATGAATAAAAGGGACGCTTCTCGTAGCCATCGCGCATCACGAGTTCATGACAAAACCAAAATTGCATGCAAAACGAGACAATTCGGAAGCCAGAAGAAGAAGAAGAAGAAAATGGAAAAGTCGAAAGAGAAAAAAAAACGTGTCGTCCTCATATGCATGTCTACAACAAAATCCGTGACTCCTTGCGCTCAAGAGACAAAAAAAAGAATCTACACGTTGTCCGCCCGTCCGCCATCCCGAATCATTGCACCGATTCATGCCTGTGGTCATTAAAAGCTTTCCTTCAAACGCCTTTCCCCAAAGTGCAGCTTCTGTGCTGAAACCTCGCACTTCCTCATCCAATGCTGTTGGGGGCGCTCTCGAGCCATGTCTCGAATTTTACGGAGAATCCGACCCAGACCGCATGAAACAGCTGTCGCATCCAGCTATATGTCAACTGAAAACTCCCAATTGCCTAAAATATGTGTCAGCAATGCCACCAGGTAAACAACCAAGGGGCGAGCACTCACCATCTTTCAAATTCTTGGCAGTATCGTCCAGCAGCACAATACGACGTTGATTGCAATAACTGGTCTTATCCATCATGTCCACCTTGAGGTCCGACATCTGTTCTGTGGGTTTCTCGAACATCTCGGAAAGGTTCTCGACAGCCATTTCCAAGTCTTTTTGGTTATCCTCGAAAATCTCCGTCTGGTTGTTTCGTTTCAGATAGTACGCAAAAGCGTACGTCCACTTCAGCGTTTGTCGACACATCTGAAGAGCGTGCGAAGCGTTCTCCAGAAATTGGACTTCGATCCACGACAAGCCGGACTGGTTTTGTAGAAGCTGCATCTTCTTCTCCGTCTTCTCGAATATATTCTTGTCCAGCTTGGCAGACTGCTCGTGGTTGGCGTATCGATTGTAGTAGTGGAGATAGCGCTCGAGCGATTGTCGGCTCTTGGCCTGAGCATCGCGAGCGTCTGTGCCAGACTTCTCTTCGTATCGATTGCAATTGTACCAACTCGTGCCATGTTCGGACCAAACACCCATACACATCCAGCAAAACTCGTTCCGGCATTTGCGGCAAGTCATATGGTTGCAGCCACCATTCTTTTCTATCGTCGATTGGCATTTCGGGCACTCCTTTGTGTTTGCATTGATCCAATTCGCGGTCTCACTGTCGTCTTCGCACTTCTTGAGCCACAATTTGACCAGCTTACAAGGGCACGGCTGATGATCCGCCAACGTGCATCCGAAACAAAAGCTGTGCTTGCGATCGCAGGTGACGGTTGGCACAACTCGATGTAGATCTCGCTTCTTCACTGCGCACTCAATGGCATATATGCATTCCGGCGCGGGGCACCATTTCAGATTCTCCTTGTCATCCACGTATGTCCGCATCAGAAGTTCATGGTAGCGGTCTTTGAGCTCGGAGGGCACTAGCAGCTCCAGCGATTTGGAATCCACAATCTTATTGCATCCATCGCCTGGGCACTTGATTCGAGCAGCCTCTCCCTCATCTCTGATCTTTTGCACCAAGTAATGCCGGTAGCATTCGATGCAGTATCGATGTGCACACCTCATAGCGAAACTCTGCAGGCCTGGCTCGTCCTCGCAGCAGATATCGCAAGCGAACCCGTCTATTGTTTCGATCCGAGGTGGGTCTCGTTGTAGATCTTGGCCGAGGCCTGCCTTTTCCATGATCGACTCCTGGTTGTCCATATATTGCTCAATGACGCGCTCCTTATTCCACCTGCCATATCGGAGTAGGATTGCTGTCGATTCGTGCGGCTGCTCGAGTAACGTAGCGACCTCATTGATCTGCTGATCCTGCTGTGCCTGGATGTCTTCGGGACTGTAGGCTTTGAAGTCGACCTCAAACGCCTTCTTCTGCGGCTTCATGAGCTTGTCTTGTGACTGAAACATGGCTCCTTCGTCGTCATCGTTGAAATCGTCCATATCTCCATCGGAGTCTAGTTGTCATAATGTCAGTGTTTGGTCCTCAAGAGCCGAGATCACACGATTGCCTCGAAGCAGGCTTCACATCCAGACAGCTGAACCTTACCATCTGCGCCAAAATCGACGCTGCTGTCCTCATCGCCCATCATGCCGATGTCGCCGCTACTGGCCAAGCTGTGCACCTCATCATCACTGTCCATGGTTTCCTTGTCGCTCGCTAGCGTCTGCGGTGTGGCAGGCAGCGCCGCGTCCACGACAGGAGCTTTGCAGCGGGAGGTCTTGGTGGCCTTTCGAACCGCGGCTTCCAGGATTGGGGCGGTGCTGGCAAAACTCTCTCGCTTTCTCTTGACGGAAGGCGTGGTGGGCTACCGAGTCGCAGCCGTCTCGCTACACGAGACAGCAGCGAAGTATGAAGCCTGAGGAGTTCGAGGTGACCGTGGGCTTTGCGGTAAGTGGCGTTGATCTCCGTCCGGAGGCCGAGGGCGCCCTTCTCGAGAGGCTGTTTGGGCGAGTTCGAGTGTGGAGGACAGAGTGGAGAGCTGAAAGGCACAAACTCGAGCCTGGCGGCGGGTGGTGAAGGAGCGGTGCGAAGTGAAGGTGACGGCGGAAGCGGGTTTGTCAGGTGCAGGTGGAAGGAATGACGCTGCTGGCAGCAGGCACGAGAGGCTCCTGCCGGAAGCGGGAGGCGGCAAAGCACGTGCCTTCGAGAAGGCTACCAACACAAAGGATTGTCTGAGACCAGCACCAGGAATTTCCGGATACATCGATGTCATGACGGTGACTATGTTATTTACGCTGTATAGGTGGACACCACCACGTCGTTGGGCTGCAGCAGGCGTCGAATATGGCTACGCCGCGCAACTCGAAACACGAAGCGATATGGGTCATTCGAGGGAGTGGCGTGAAGGATCACCCGCTTATGGTCATTCGTACATATCGTCTGGCAGCATCTAGTCCTCATCACTGTCCTCCTCGCTATCTTCGTCGTCGCTGGCACACAATACCTCCACCAGTTTCTCCGTGTCTTTGCGAACAGCCACCAACTCTGCTGAAGCAGAGCTCCTCGCGTCATTCCACCATCTCTCGAAACCTTCTGGCTCGATGATATCCTGATGAGCCAAAGCATTTGACAGGAACAGCAAGATCTTATCGCCTTGACCGCGGTGTACCAGGTCAGTTTGGAGGAACAGTAACCAGGCTGCTTGCTCCTCCTCCGAAGCCACATAAGCAGTGATGATCTCTTTGTATGCAGGTATGAGCTCGTCCACTGCCTCCTTGGGTGACTTTCCCGTGTCCACAATCTGTGCTGCGCGTTTCGAAAAGGCCGTGGCTGTGACCCGCACAATCTGTTGATCCTCTGCATTGACTCCCAGGATGAGCGCCTTGAACTCGGTCTTGATGTCGTCAGGTGTGTTGCCCTTCGCCATATCATCGACCATCGAATTCACTGCTTCTTGGTGGAAGTCCTTCGCCTTCTGCCTGGTCTCACCATCTTCCTCGGACCCGATTGATGCGAAACTATCGCTTCGGCCCGTGTCCCGCCTCGTGTGGTGAGCATCCATGTCCTCCTCGGAGTCGTCTTCCTCAGAGTCGAGATTGCTGATGGCATCATCTTCGACTAAAAGGTCGACATTCTGTAATCCCGAGAGGAGACTGTCCAAAACTTCTTCTTCGTCCTCATCGAGTTCCATGTGGAAGCCTTTGCCCTCGGGACCAACCACGTTGGGGTCGGCAGGCACCTCCACGATCTCATCGTTCTCATATCCTCGTTTTCGCTTCAGTCGAGATACTCGTTGATTTCCACTCACGGTCACGCCATCAGAAATCTTGACACCATACGAGATAAGTGCACCGTCCTCGATCGTGCAGCCATTGCCGACAACAGCGTCGTTTGCAACAATAGCAGCACCCACCACAGCGTCATCGCCAATTTTTGCATCGTCCCATATGTACGCGCCATTGATTTTGGCCCTCGCTCCAATTACACAACGCCTCCCAATCACGCTGTTTGTGATGACTGTGCCATCTCCTACACTGGTTGCTTTGCCAAGAAGCACTCTCCGAGTCACTTGACTGGAACGTGCCAGTTGAACGCCATCCTCGCGATAGACATTTCCTTTGTACAGTTGAAACGACTGGCCGGCAACCATGTTCGTGTCGGGCGTAAGGGGGTAACTCCATCGGGAGATCACATCCTTGCTGATGGAATCGAATGCTCTCAAGTTGAGGACCCTGGCTGCATATCCTTCGCGGGCAATGTGGGTGTGCACAGTATACTGGAAAGTTTCAAAGTCCTTCAAGGTGCCATAAAGGAAACCGCGCCTCGGAAGTTGCCAGTCGAAATTGTCTGTGTATTGGGCCAGGACTTCGGGTGTGCAGATATCGATGCCGCAGTCAATCAGATCTTCGCGCACTTCGAGCTCCACGTGATCTTTGAGAACTTCACCTGGAATGTCCAACACAGCGCTCTGCCCGGGCCGCAGCTGTTCGTAGTGAACGCAGCGATGGGAGTCCGGATCAATGACAAATATCCGTCGCTGCAGCTGAGATTTCGTCCTATGTGCGCCTCCAGCTTCACGCAGTACCATGGTCATTAGAGCCTTCTTGTCCTTCTCGCGTCGGGCCTTGTGAGCTGCAAGTGCTGTCTCAAGTGAGATGTCGGCGACGACATCAGCGTAGACCGCGATGAAATCACCAACGATCAACTGCTTCGCGTCCAGGTCTCTCATGCAGTCGCCCACTGATCTCGAGGCCGACTTGATCAGTTCGAGGGTAAAAGGCGAGGTGCCTTTGACCCATTTTGAGTGGCTGTTCTCGGAGTCAGCTTCACCTTCGCCTGGTCAATTCGAAGTTTGTAGGCATCTTGTGCTGGCGCAGATTGCGACTGTGGTCGCCGCTCCACACAGTGACTCTTACCTGAGATACTCCTCCACCGCCTCGGTGTGGTTGCCGCAGTACAAATAGACCTCTTCCACACCAGCACCCGCCAAAAATTCGAGAGTGTACTCAATTAACGGCGTGTTGGCTAGTGGCAGCAGACATCTCGGCCGCTCGAGTGTGAAAGGATTAAACCTGGTTTCGAAGGAGTCCGCAAAGACAACGGCTTGCAAAGGTTCCTCGCGCTTCTCCTCGCCGCCTTTGGAATCTTTTGCTGCTCCCTTTCTCCCTTTTGGAGGCATGTCGTTGATCAGTTCTTGTCGAAGGGTTGCCGGGTCTTGTCGATGGTTGACATAGACAGAGGTCTGGAATTCTTTCATGACTCAGCCCTGGGTAACTGCCAAGCCCAATTGACCACCTCAAGTCCTTGCTACAGTCATCAACATTTCAACGTGGGACCGTTGCCAACCAGGTGCACCAGCGTCACATTCACGGAGGCAATACAATAACGCGCGAAAGTGCATCTCAGATTGTAGATCGAGTCTGCCTTCATATTGGCACGCAGCTACATTGCAATAGATAGAAACCTTTGTCTTTCGACGTCTCTCCTCGTCGAAGTCGGGACACTTCACCACGCCCAACGATGGCAGTCCCTTTCCTAGCGGCTCCTCGAGCATCATTACCTGGAACAAAATTTCCCTGTCCAGTGCCAGTTTCAACCTGTGCCAACAAGCAAGCAAGAGACAAGTCCAGTCGCGACTGAAGTCGCCGTTTTGAACATCAAAAGCCCAGCTGTCCTCCAAGATCCCAGTCAAGACTTGAACACAAGTGACCTTCTCCAATGCTCCGCGTACGGAGCCCAAACCCTCCCCAAAGACGAAAAGCAATGACGCTAAAAGTATCTACATATATACAAGGTGAGTGCGCCAACCGTGACGCGACGCTACCAAGATCACCGTGGCGGCCGTTGCATCATGTGAGGTGCGGACAGCTGTCCCATGGAAGGAGTAAACATTTGCTGGCGTTTCGCATCCATGCCTATGTCGGGCCCACCAGTGATGTTATCGATTGGTCTTCGTTGCGCCACCTGGTGCGGCAACATTCCACTCGCTGCAGGCGCATACATTTGCGTCGATGGGGGGTGGAGCACGGGCTGCGAATACGGAGCGGCCATGCTGTATGAATCATCACCAAGATTGCTTCCAGATGGTGAGCCTGCTGTCAGCTGATTTGGCGAGTTCCAATTACTGTTCGTTGCTGGCGATGTCGCTGGCGAATCTTCACTCTTCAGGCTGCGGTTGTTGGCTTTCAAGGGGGGTGGCATCGGATCTAGGCCCTGATTACTCTTCTTTAAATGAGACAAATGCTTTTCAAGCATCGCGAGCAGGCCCTCCTTCGTGAATGGCTTCGGAAGGACATCATTCATCCCTGATAAGCTATTGTCAGCGCTGCGCGTCGAATGTCCGGGATGCATTCCACTCACCGTGCTGAAAGTACATTGAGATGTCATCACTCCTGATATTTGAAGTCATGGCGATGATCGGCGTTGTATTGTCAAATTGGCGGACCAAATGCGTTGCAGAGACTCCATCCAGATTAGGCATGATGATATCCATGAGGACAAGGTCAAATTTCGTGCCGGCGTTGAGCCTATTGACTGCTTCCAGCCCGTCGAGCGCAGTTTCAACGTGGCAGTTGAACGCAAACAAGAATTTCCCACCAATCCGTCTGCATGTCTGATCGTCCTCGACGAGAAGGATCTGAGGCTGTCGCACCCAACCGGGATCAACTTGGGTGCTCTTCTTGCGTACCTCGGGCTGCGGCGCAGTCTGATGGAAATTGCCATCCGGCCCCTTCGATGGTAAGGGATACGGAATGTTATTGACATGGTCGCCATACATTGGATCAATTCCTTGAGGATTCTGCCCGATAGGATATACCAATGTATCCAAGTCGTAACCATGTGAGCTTGATGAGGCTGCGGAGTGTGGTTGTGCGCCGCGACTGGACGAGCGGGTGCCGCCGTTTCGTGATAAGTGATCTGGAGGTGGCGTGGTGAGGGTTGCGTTCATTCGTATCGCCGCCTCGTTCATCTGCTCCAAATTCCGAGTGTTCAGCATGTGGTCGGCGTTCACCTGCTCGAGCAATTTGGACGCATGCTGTAACGGCGAAGCAGGCGCGTCGTCTTCTGGAGGTGGCAGCGAATTCCCCGTGCTCCCAGGAGTAGACCCGTTGACACCGTTTGCACTGGCAAAAGGGTTGGGATTGACCATGCGGCTTTCCCTCCGTCGTTGCGCATCGACCGAATTTAAGAAGTTCATGACATACTGCATCACGTGCTCGTGGTTGACGACAGTTTTTTGCACCCCGATTAATTCCTGCATCATGATCGTGTGGTTCATGGTCAAGTCATTATACCTTTCCTGCAGCTGCTGCAGTTGCTGCTGGGTCGCTACCAATTGTGTGTTGATCATATCAACTTGCTGAGTGGGGACCAGTTCGCCGTCATTGCCCGCATTTGTTTTTCTTGGTGCTGGAGCTTTCCGCCGGATGTTCTCAAGCGCATCTTTGTTGTTCATTTTGAAGTCGGGATGCTTGAATTCCCATGCCTGCTGACGTCTGAGCTCAACTCACTGCCTTCCATTTTACTGCGACCTACCCCGGGACCGTACGGCGATGCACCGCCCTCTTCATTGTTATGTCGGACTTTGTGGAAGTCATATTTGTTCAGCTGCCGCACAAAACTGGCAAAGTTGCTGTGCTTGAAGTGTTTGGGCAGAATATGTTTGGTGAACTTCTCGTTCTGCGCGCATCATTAGCCTCGCTCGAGTCTAGTTTTTTCCCGTGTCGCCCCGTACCTCCAGCACCACGAAGCTGTCGCCTTCGTTACCCCATCGGACGACACTTTCATCCTGTGGGCTCTCAAGCATTCTGAAGGGTTCTTGTCAGTACGGGCTGCCGTGAAGCGGGTAGCGATCGTGCCTACTTGTAAAGCTTGCGAACCTGCACGTTGTGGTCAGCACGCTCGTCATTTACTCCCCAATCTCTCCTCTCTGGCTCCCACGTACAAAGTCGCTGCTGTTGCTGGCCCCTTGGCCCGATTGGCTGTCCATGATGGCGGTCTGTCTCTATGCCGGTCGCAGCGCACAAAGTCTCCTCCACATGCGCCCGCTCGGCGTCGGGAGGCCTCGTGGGAGAGGAGGTACAGCG
>ANSM01006378.1:0-28587 GCA_000347735.1 Cercospora canescens BHU | reverse complement strand
GAAAGCGGGGGTTACGTAGTGACAAGTTGGCCACTTTGGCACTCCGTCCGTGAGACTCATTGGCCGCGGGAGTGAAGTCGACGAACGAACTAACGTTAGGATCGATGATGCGCCAACGTCGACCAAACTTTCTAGGAGCCCTCTCCATCTCATCACCACCACCGCCGCCGCCACCACCCACCGCTCCTCTCCTCGATGCAACGTTCCCGGCGTAGCGGGAACTGGAGTTTTGCGCAGTGAGGAAGACGGTCACTCATGCTGGTGGCATGCTAGAGCGGGCGAAAGCATGCCTCAAAGCCCGAGCAGCGCGAGACTCTCTCCCATGTGCCCAGCAGCACGCTCGGCGCGCCGGCACACGTCCGCTGCATCACGCTTTTTGGACGCATGGCGCTGGCGACCTCGGTCTTCCGCCCTACATCACCAGCTCCGCACCACCGCTCGGCCTGTCGCAGAGACACGATGACCCTCCCTCGGCCTCTAAGAACACTCGCACCGCCGCACCGACCCTTTCTGCTCCCGATGGCGTCTTCCTCGACTTTCTGTACCCGCCGCAAGCATTGGCATACCTGCAACGCCTCAACCGGCAGCACTCGGAGAGCTGGGAGCATCGCAATGCCATGCGATTGCCTGATGGATTCGTGAGGGCTTCCCGACACTATTCCTCGACGTCGCGTCCGAAAGACCGCCGTCAAGCCTTTGCCACGCGCCGTGAGACACAACCAGAAGAAGTGTCAGAGCAGCAAGTGACCGCCGATGTGGCCAAGGACGAGATATCCGAAAGCGGCTCCCTTGGCGATGTTGCTGGCGAGCACTCCAACGGCGCTCGCACATATCAGTACCAACCAATAGAGCTACCGGGGGAGCTGGGCCTCGGCAAAGATGCAGACACTCGCACAGCTGTACCAGCGACCGCTGATAGCGCAATTGAGGATTCGCACTCTGCTGGTGTGGCGGATTCTCCTGCTGACCTCGACGAGACGCTCCCACATGGTATCGGCGAAGGGTCCCGTGGCATGGAGGATTCATCTGTGGCAGCGCAACTCATCCTCGTCGACACCCAGCATGAGCCCACTCAACGTCTGCGTAATCTTCGCTTCATCATGGCAATGAAACGTCATCACATCACGCAAAACGTAATCCGTCAGGCCTGGCAACTCTACCTGTCGCTGCATAACGACGACAAGCGAGATCTGCGGCTGAAGGAGAAGCTCCTGGTGTGGCTCAATGAACGAGAGGATGAGCTTGCAGATGCATATATCATCTCGTTGTTTTGGTCTGTCCCCTTAGATGCACGCACTGTGCCCATCTATCAGACAGTGGCGCAGTCGTTTCTGAGGAGCGAAATGGGGGCCGCGCTATTGTCCATGTTGCACAAGGAAGCCTTATTGAACATTTCCAACGGTCAGGAAGTATCAATGCAGCTGTTCACGCACGCACTAGACAACAGGAATTTCAATGCATTGCGTCGCGCCGTGCAAGTGCACGACCGCGTTTTTACCACTACGGGGCAAACCAAGCACCTCGAGCTGTTCTGGGTCAAAGTGGCCGAGATCCCAGGATTAGTTAGCCGTGTAGCGCCGCTGGTGAAGAATCTCCACAAGTCTGGTCGGTTAGACACTCGGCGATTGCGCGTCAAACTGGCCAGAGAAGCTGTACAACAAGCAACGGACCACTTGTTCCAAGAGCGAGGTTCGCCTGATCATTCACACCACATTTTTACGCTTCTAGACGTGATTAGAAAGCTGGACATGGATGCCTCTAGTTTTTTCCGCGCCCAGCTTGTGCGCTTGCTCCCTGCTCTGGGACAACACAACGTGGAGGGATATGGTGGTCAGGCGTTCATTGCGATCAGAGAACAGGCGCATCGTATTATCTCTTACCTTTATTGGTACCATCGCCAGGGCGAAGACGCAAAACTTCACCCCGATTTGATGTTGATCTGGCTCAAACACCTGACCAGTCGAATGAACACGACGAACAAAGAGCATCGCTCGGAACGCAACGCTACTGCAAGCATGGTTGTCGAGGATTGGCAGGCATGGCATTCTCAGCTGAGTGCTGACGCCGTTCACAACCTCATATCTTATAGCGCCCAGGCTGGTGCTGTTGATGCTTTGCACCAATGGACTGCATATCTCAATCGCCGTTTCCCAAGCTACCAAGAACAGCGAAAGGCCTTTTGGGCTCAGATCTACGTACACGCCAGATTATCCGATCTCACCGCGGCCAAAAAAGCTTTTGGAGACGTGAATCGTTCTGCTCGAGCACATGGCGACCGGCCAGATCTCCAGTGCTGGAACGTCCTACTATACGCTCATCAGCGAGCAGACGACCTCCAGGGAGCCATTGAAACACTCGAGACGCTTTTGCAGAAGACCAAATTGACACCCGACTCAGGCTCTTTTTCCCCGCTCGTGAATATGCTAGCTCGAAGGGGCGATGTCGATGCGTTAGAGGATCTCTTACAGCAGTTTGACGTGCTCACGCAAGAGAAGCGACCGACGCACTTCGTGCGCGCCCAGATCATGGCATTAAATCTCATCGATGATGCCTCTCGAGCGGAGTTATTGCTCCAGGAGTCAATACTCAAGGTCCGCCGGGGCGAGATCATTGGATCTATGACGGATTGCGTCAACGTCATGCTGGCCAAATATGCCTCTTTGCGCGACATCGATGCGACTATGCAAGTGTATCGCACCATGCAAAGACAGCACATCTTTCGTAATGCCACAACATACCGCCACATAATGCAAGCCCTTGCGAATTTCCGCCAGACGAACGCGGCATGGGCTATATTGACGAAAGGCATGAAGAACGACGGATTCGTACCGACCGCGGCACACTATACGGTCGCCATGGCTGGGTTCATCAATGAAGGCGAGCCTGACATGGCTATCATGGCACATCAACACATGTTGGATAAGAACGTCAGAGAAAGCTTGTCTACAAAGGAAAATTTGGTCAAAGCGAGGATGCTCTTGGAGAAAGGGGCCCGCAATCGTGCTCGCAACTACGGCGAAGAGGTTTCGGCACCGCTAGCAAACGCTCTGGCTGATTTGCGGGCCGTCGTGGAATATCTCAATCCACGAGACTTCTCATCACGAGAACGTCCAGCTGCTCAGTTGCACACTGCTCAGGACGTATTTTCGCCAGTCATGTGGGCTCTAGGTGGTGAGCGACGACTGCAAGCTGTGCAGCAGCTGTTTAAGGAGTCGCAAGTTGTTGCCAAAGAGTATGGTCACACGCCCTGGCCGACAATCCGCATTTCGGCTGGACTGATGAACGCTCTTTACCACGCCAAGGAGTTTGCTCAAGTCGAAGCATATTGGAAGATCGTCAAAGAGCAAGCCGATAGCGTTGTACCATCTACGCCGATACCCGACTTCATGGTCCTTCGGCATTTAACTCGACAAAATCCTACTTCTGACCCTGCTGCGACCCCGGCTTCAGCAGGATCTGAGGCTGACGCTGCAGCAGAGTTGGGGTTCATGGGCAACCAGGAGGCAGAGATTGAGGCATCGTCAACTCCCTCTTCCCCAATTCTACCATCGAGCTTTGGGCCACCTCCCGCGCCGGCACGACGAGGCGTGCTGACGCGACCTTTTCGGATATATCTCGCTTCCCTTGCCGCACAAAATCGGCTTGAGGATGCGATAAGAGAAGCAACCCGCCTTTTAAGCCAAGGGTACACATTCGACAACATTACATGGAACCGATTTGTCGAGTATATCGCTAGGTCAGAGCCACCCATGGCATTGCTTGCGTTCACGCTTGTGGAACGCTATCTCATTCGCAAATTCCCGGGATGGGTGCGGTCCTCGAACCGCAAATACCCACTTCGAAAGTCTGCCCGCGCTCTCGGCATGCAATACATTCGAGCGCGATATTTAGCGCAGCATGAATTAATGCCTCAGTACCGCACATTCATCTGGCTCGCAAGGGCTTTGCTCGAAGTCAGACGTCGCGAGGCTGGCGGTTGGCTGGGTCAGGATGGAGGTCAAGCGATCAATGAGACTGTGAAGCGGTTTATTGGGACCACTGCGAAGATCCGCGAGAACGCTCCCAGGACACTAAAGGCTGTGCAAATGATGCCCCGAATTGAAGACAAATGGCAGAACAGGTTATTGAGGGGTATCGGATGGAAGTTCCCCACTGGAGATGGTCAAAGGCCGACGGTTGGTGATGCGCAATTAGTGCGAGTTTCCGAAGTCATCAAGCAGAGTTCTGAGCCACTGACTGACGATGACCTTGCCTTCTTGACGGCTGCTGGTATCTATGTTGAAGATTCGAGCCATGGTGATGGTAGCGGTGCTACGGAGGGCAGCGATGAGCACCAGCAGGATCCGAGCGCAGAGGAATCTGGCTATCCTCCCGAGGATGTGAAGGAAATGAATACGGACGTGAGTCCTGGCAACGGGCCTCCCCATGACGAGAGCAGGCCATGAGTGGGTGAATCAAGACATTATAGAAAATGTGTATCTGTATCAGAAGCCTGTACGTCATCAACGATCGAAAGTAGTACGGACACCTACATGACGGGCATTGCATGTGGTGCGGCCCAGAATGGCTTGATTGGTACTGCATGTACATCTGGTCGTATCCAAGGCCATGAATGCCCCAACATCCATCGTTGCGAAGCGAACAGTCAAGACATCCCAACGTCACACATATCACAGCTCTGTCCAAGTGGTTGTCGCCCGACTGGAAGAATTACTGGGCTTGAATGGTCTGGATAAATTTGATTCTATCAGATATCAAGGAGCAGACTAGCCAGACAATTGCCCGTTACATCATCTCCCTCGAGGTGGATATTTCGAAGCTACTTTGCCTCTCAATGCTCCTGAGAGCACTCGTCTAGATCTGTGGCTCGCATAGCATGAACGGCTCGACTGGACTTCGAATGAATGCGGTTGGCGCTGGCTTTGACTACTATGAAGTTGGCGTCAAAATGTCTGAGGGATGCGGCAGTTTGGAAGCTTCTTAGCGACAACGTGGGATAGGAGTATATGAGGTAGGTCGGAACGCAGTGGGGGTCGATCTGAGCCACTATCGGCCAATATGTCACACCACATTCCGGCTTTATGTTCGGCATGTGCTCGGACAGCCCCGACGACAACCCATGGCTCTCTCCACAAATGACGACTTGCGAACAATCACGCCACTCTGTCTGCTGACACCGCTGACTATAGTGAGCTCGCGCAACAGCGGTGCGACATGTTGCGTGCTGTCGCGGGAATCAGCCGGTGTGCTCCTGCATTTCATATAGAATGTATCAAGCATGTGGGTATTTGGTCTTCCGATTGCACGACCGCGAGCCTCTTTCTATATATCCACCATCTTGCAAAGGCTCAGCAACTCTTCACCATGATTCCATCAAGAAGGCCCTCTATTGAAGCAGTAACGATCAACGAACAGCCTCTCGGGGACGCAAAACAACACTCCGAGTCTCAACTGAACTACTACTTCGGTATCGTGGAGAGAGCATTGCAAACAAGTCGCCCAAGCGTGCATCTCTACTTCCTCAACCACAGCACCACATCGCCAGACAACCAAACCAAAAGTCGGCGCTCTCCAGGTCTATCAGAGTAACCACAGACATGTCAGCACTCCGCGGCTTCGTCGTCCTCGGGGGCATCGCGGCCGTGCCTCTCAGCCTGGTCTATGGTCAAGCCGCGTACGTCGTCTTTTCCAGTCTCTCGTCATACGTTCCTCAAGCTGACTCTACGCAGACGTCAGCTCGGGACGCGAGCTTCCAACGCATACAGCAGGCGGACGGGCATCTTCGCTTCCCTGCCGGCGAACACACCGGTGGATCCTGAGCAAGCAGAGAGGGACAGATTGAGAGCTGTACGAAGAGCGGAGATCCAAGAAGGGATTCGCTCGGAACTTGAATGGCTTCATCAGAATGATTTGACGTGCACTTTATGACTCCGTGACGCTTGTGGAGGTACGTGATGAAGTGATGGCTGGCGTTGGCGATGTAGGGGTGTGAATCTGGCTCACAGAACAGGGTTGGAGTGGTTATTGGTGAGGGTCGGGTATCTTATGGCCCGTAATCTTGTTATGTCTGTTTAAGCACATATGCTCAGACGAAATGATGAATCCATTGCCTTAATCGGGCACCTTTCGGCGCCATGCCGTGCTCTCATCACGTTGGGAATGCCCGTACTCTGTAACATCGCTGATGTCGCTTGTACCACTATGAATTAACGATGTTGAACGTGGTACGTCGAGAGACGAACTGTTTGATGTCAGACTAGAACTTCTTGCCAATCACAAACAAGAGAAGAAAGTTCATGCCATGTGAAAGATGCCAAGATTTCTTCGGCGCATAGTTATTCCGAAGTGGGATGACTCTGATTTGTAGAGGGACAAACTGGAGCACACGTCGGTTCACTCAACTAACTCACGACCAGCGCAAGAGCGACCCTCCATCTCACGCCGAGACAGATTGACCTTCGACAATACCGCAATCATGTCGCTCACCAATTGCCGCTTTTACGAGGAGAAATACCCCGAAATCGACTCGTTCGTCATGGTCAACGTCAAGCAGATCGCTGAAATGGGCGCCTATGTCAAATTGCTCGAGTACGACAACATCGACGGCATGATCTTGCTCTCCGAACTTTCGCGAAGACGTATCCGATCCATCCAGAAACTCATCCGAGTCGGGCGCAATGAAGTCGTCGTGGTGCTGCGTGTCGACAAGGAAAAGGGCTACATTGATTTGTCGAAGCGACGAGTTTCACCTGAAGATATCGTCAAGTGCGAGGAGCGGTACAACAAGAGCAAAATGGTGCACTCTATCATGCGACATGTGGCGGAGAAGACCAATACGCCTATTGAGGAGCTGTACCAGGACATTGGATGGCCCTTGAACAAGAAATACGGACATGCTGTGGATGCATTCAAGTTGAGCATCACGAACCCTGAGGTGTGGAATGAGGTCACGTTCAAGAATGAAGTGATCAAGGATGAACTGGTGAGCTACATTGGCAAGCGTCTGACTCCACAACCCACGAAAGTCCGTGCCGATATCGAGGTGAGTAAAACCCCTGTGTTCTCGGAGCTGTTTCGATAAATACTGACTCCATTGTCAGGTTACTTGCTTTGGATACGAAGGCATCGACGCCGTGAAGGCGGCCCTCCGCGTCGCAGAAGCCAAGAACACAGCCGAGACACAGGTCAAGGTTCGCCTTGTGTCGCCACCCCTCTATGTCTTGACTTCGCAAACAATCGACAAGAACAATGGTATTGAAGTGCTCACTGAGGCGATCAAAGACATCACTGCCAACATCACCGCCGCCGGAGGAAGCTGTAGCGTCAAGATGGCACCCAAGGCTGTCACGGAGAACGATGATGCGGAACTGCAAGCGCTCATGGACAAGAGGGAGCGCGAGAACCAGCAAGTGTCTGGTGACGAGGATTCATCAGAGAGCGATGGTAAGTGTAGTCGCTAGAAAGCGTCTTCATTCCGCGAGAATTTGTCTGGCACATGTCCGTACCTTTTGACTGACTGCTTTTAGATGGTGCTGTGGCTGCTGATTAGTTGGGAAAAGCGCGGTGTCTGGCGTTGTTGCGTGATTGAACCTCCAGCCAGGCTAGAGAAGGTATTGATGGGTGTGTGTATGCGAGAAGATATCGCACGGTTTTCAAATCTGTCTATAGATGACACAAATTCCATCCATGCAACGCTGCCTGCGCACATGTATGGCATGCTTGCTTGCTTCCCACGTTGACTTCTCCTGGGCCATCTCACTCCATGCAGTCATCCCCTCTGATCGAAATGAGCTAGGTCAAGCTCCTCTTGCTCAAGATGCCCGCGGCTGTAGCTCACGACGCAATGCAATGGCTTGGGAAGACGGTTGCGACGTGCATTCTCCGGGCTCGGTTCTAATGCCCTCACAAACAATCTCAAGTCCATTGAAACCTCCAGCCGACATGCAGGCGATCTAATGCTTGGGATTTCTCAAGAACTCGTCAACTTATAATCGGCCCGCCCGTTTTGCCAGTTGGACAGATCAGGCCAGCGGTCCCCCATGCAAGCTGGGATTAAGGCCATGCAGGTGATTCGCCGTTTGTCTAGATACCACAATAAGTCTTCGTTTTCACGTAAAGGTACAATGTATGAGCAGAGGATTATACATGCCTTGGCCAGTTGGTGCAGCCGAAACACCCGCCAGAAAGACGGCAATGGCAGCAATTATCGTAGTCTTCATGTTTAGTTGCTCTAGATGGTCTGGTTTCTCGTGAGCTTTTGGGAGACCTGCTCCTTAGAGTTGTTAAGAAAAATATGAAGAGACCTGCTCGGTGATGATCGAAGGATTCGAGATGGTTGAGGATCGGTTGCGGCTTCTGTCGTTTATGTATGCGTGCCGGTGGCTGACATCGCGGCAACTTTTCTGGCTGAGGATCAAGATGCCGTCTGCAGAATCGATTTCATTGCGCAAACATCCGTGGCAGTGTTTGGCCCGCCCGCGCTCTAATTTTAGGGCACACATTCGGAGACTTACCTTGGCGTAGACTCTTTGTCGCCGTAGGAAGAAAGAAAAGTGCGGAGACTGACATGAGCCAAGGAGTTAACAAGGTGAACTCAATCACATGAGGCCGTGGTGATGGCCTCTGTTCAACAGATGGAACGTCGACGCCGCAGATGCGGTGCACAGCATCGGTCCGTCCTGCCGAACGGTGCATCCGCAAAAACCGGCTTCTATGGGTCGGCATATCCAGGCCGCATAGTCCAAGGCAAAAGAAGTAATCAAAGTTGCATTGACGCTAACATCATGCGCTTTGGAGTTCCTAATTGTTGTTGAAGCGCCGAGCTCTGAGACTCCAAGAAATGTGAAACGATCCATGACATCCCTTTCTCAATAGTGTAGCACATATCCAGCATAGTGGTGCTAACTCCATGCTTTGCCTCTGTCCCAAAACAGTGCTTTCGAATCTTCACCTTCGTCTAAGACTTGGCGGCTTCCCAGCCCCTTCGAGATCGGCCGTAGGAAGCGGCTGTGAGGCAACTTAAGCCTCTGTATGAATGCTCTGGCTGTGCGGTAGATTTTCCAATATCTACGCGTCTCATTGATCATGCTGGCGTCGCATTTCGCGCAAGCCGCCCCTTCTCGCCATCCCTCCCCACTGGCTTCTCGCCATCCTTTTCCACTGGCTTCTCGACATTCTCTTCCACTGGCTTCTCGATATCTTCTTCCACTGGCTTCTCGCCATCCTTTTCCACTCGTTTCTCGATATCTTCCCCCTCATTTTCCTTCTTCACCTCATCTTCGTCTGCCCGCATCTTCTTCGCCTCCCGCCTCAACCTCTGGACGATCCGATCGCAAGCGAAAGACGGTCCATAAATCTCATCATCGTCCGAATCGAAGAACACGCTTAACCCTTGCATTGCCCACTCATCCTCATCACTCGCTTCCTCCTCCTCGCGCGAAGCCTCTCCATTTTCCTTCCACTTTGCTGGCAACGCTCCGCATCTTCGTCCAAACCTCTTCAGTGTCGCTCTCGATTCCTCATCGCCGTCATCTGTCGATTCTAGTGGCTGCGCCTTGACCCGACGCGTCCGCTCAGTCAACGACCTTTTTCGCTGTATCGAATCATATCCATCTTTTACTTTCGCTTTGTCCTTCCTATCCTCTTCATGACCCGCCGTACGGTATGAAGTCCCTACGACGGGTCGCGGAGGTACTGCAGGCGATGGATCAAGATCCACTCGCACATATCCTTCCCCTACCCTTTCAGGCCTCTCTCGTCGTTGTCGCCGGGGTCGTTGTTGTTCGTCCTCGAGAGGCTCATCGACAATTTCGCCTTGGAGACTGGAAACGATACGGCCAACCCTATTGACTGCACCAGCCAGATGATTTCTAACGCTTTGCAAGGCCGCACTAAAGGATTCGAAAATGAGTCTCTTCTCGTGTTGCCATTCGGGTTGGAGGGATGGGTCGATGTGGGACTCTGAAGCTCTTGTTTGTCGTCGTCGTGATGATGGTCGTCGTCTTCGTAGCGGTGGACATGAAGAAGACGAAGACATGGTGCGCGTGTGTCGTGATGTGAAGTGGCAATGACAACTCACTGTGAGAAAGCGTGAGCGGATCGGCCATGCGCAGGTGCGATAGAGTGAGCGGCACGAGTAGAAGAGTGCCCTTGCTTCAGAATGTTAGAGAGTGAAATGTGAACGATAGCAGTTCTACGAAAATGTTCACTTTCACTTCACTTGTCATAGCATTTCCCTATTTGGTGATTGGCTAGCTTGGCAACAGGTTGCAGAGAGTCTGCCTGAGGGCGATCTTTGTGTTAGAGTTGCATCGGGTCAATGCTTTACTTAGAGCCATGGTAACCTCCGTGTCATTCACACCTGCAAGTGGCCTCGTGTAATCGTCCAAGTATGAGTTTACCCGTAAGTCATCATCTGCTACGCAGAATCCTGGGCTGCACAGCCACTGTCATCGCTGTCCTCTGCGAAAGAACGCCATAATCTCATGAGCCACTCTGCTGTCTCAAGGTCCTCAGGCGGCAAGTTGAGCCACTGAGTAGGCTCTGGATCTGGTCCACAGCCTGAGAGAAAGCCCGGAGAAGAAGTTCCGATCGTGTGAGAACTGTCACCCACACCGGATTCGTACTGCTGCTGCTTTTCGTTGCAGATCACTTGACATGCGGGACTGGAGTTCTTCAGTAGGTCTTGCGGCCACGCACCACTGAATCCACGAAAGACGTCGCCGTCCAGCTCCGGATCCTCCGGTTCGATAATCTCGTAGTCATCTTCTGCCTGCCATTCATCGCTTTCCTGCTCGGAATGATTGAAGCTGTAGTCCACCGAATCGTGATCGTCTTCGATTCCGTGCCCGACGCTGAGATTGTAGTCCTTTGGCATGGCTGGGAGACAGAACAGATGATCGCAATCCGAGACCGAGCAAAGGTGGAGTTGCACTACAGGAGCATCGTGCTGAGGAGGTGCGATATTCTCTTTGTCGAGGAGCTGCTCTTCACGAGTTGTTTGCTTCGAGTGCAGTGACTTGCAGAATTCGGATGATACTTTGCGTGCTCTGCGTTTGAACTTCTCGAGTCCACCGGAAAGTCGCTTTCTTGCTGAAGGCCTGTGTTCTTTCTCGAGTCTGAAGTGTTGAGTGCCTGTGAGTGTGGTTGAGTATCTGTTGCTATATCTGTTGGTGGACGGTTGAGTGCCATGGAAAGCCGACATGGCGAAATGCTCCCCACAGTAACAGAGCCTTGATTGATGGCGAGGTGCTGCATTTATATTCTGCGTTCACAGCTGGGTCAGAATTGTGTGTCGTGAACCGCTCTTCACCTGCTCGTGGGGCTAGTCGAGCCACTGAGGCACGTGAGCGGGTGATATGTTCACCATCACAACTTTAGAGCTTGTTACGCATCGGGGTATCTAACAGTACTCGCAAGTAATAGTCATACAACATCTTGCTCAAATCAAACTCGGGAATCAAGCCACGCCTTCCAGTCCGTCGTGCGTCCCGTCTGTGCGTTATCTGCGGCGTCCAGTTGATCAACATCGATCAGATCACCTTCTTGCCATCCAGACCAAGCACTCAATCCTGCCAGATGTCGCATGGTCGGCCTGCCATGCGGACAATTCCAAGGTTTCTCCATCTCTCCCATGTGCTTCACGACCTTGTTCATCTGGCCGAGAGTGAGGGTTTTGCCGACCATGATTGAGCTTCGACATGCCCGCATGGCGAGCATACGTTGGACTTTCTTTGGACGTGGAATTTCAGAACTGCAGGCAGGGTGCTCCGACAAGAGGTGCAGCAGCTCTTCAAGATCTGAAAGGTCAAAAGTCTTCTCCTTGGACATGGGCAATGTCAATAGACGACAACGCTGACCAGTGGGCAATGGTTCGTCGGAGTCTGTGCTACAGAACGAGGTCTCGATCTCGAAGCCGTTTGCCTTCAGAGCATCCCTTTGATTTAGGATGGTCTCTTCCTCGATGGCGCTGAGCTCCAGCGGCTTTGGGCGGACCAGGCGTTGGGACTGTAATGTGACAGTGCGTTGAAGGTATTCATAGTTGTACTTCTCGTCAGCGGCGTGCTGGTCAATTATAAACAGGTCATCCTCGGCTCCGGGGCGCACTGCTAGTATGAAGCCCACGTTGAATTGGCCAACGACTCGCATGCGAGCAAAATCCTTTTTGGTTACAGTCAACGACAGACGCGACTCTGCATCGTCCGAGTCGAGCTGATTGTTGACAACTGCGCTGTCATATTCACCAGCGAGACCGACTTGACCGCAGCATTGCTGCTGGGCTGATGTGATCTGGCCAAGCTGCGATCTGATTGCTTCCGAATTTGTCTGTACGGATATGGCAAGTTGCAACGTCGAACCTTTTCGATTACCGCTGTTCTTAAGCACTTGCGCTGCTCGTTTAAGATTCAATTCGGTCGGTCTAGCAGCGGCCTCTTCTGCTTCCTGGATCAATCGAGCCACGCGTTCATCTTCTCGAAGCTTCTTCTCTTCTTCATCGATGTATTCCTCATCCCAACCGTCATGGTCTGCTGGCGCTGGCATCAAGTTTTCTAACGAATCGGACGCAGGTATCTGCGGTAAAGCAGGAGGCCCTTCTTGATCAATCGTGACGGCTCGACGCACGACCGGATCGGGCTCAACCTCATTCTCACTTTCACTTGCGTCCCTAGGGACGTGTTCTGTAGGCAATGCACTGCTTCCCATTTCCATCTGGGAACCAGGAGCAGCAAAGCTCTTGCGAAGACCGACAGCGAGCGAAGGACTCGCGCCATAATCAGCCACTCGCTGAGAATCATCGGGTTTGCAGATGCGGCGCTTCTTATAAGATGGGCTGCTGCCTATAGTAGTGGTCATGGTCACATCCCCAACTGTAATCTCAGCAGTCTGGAGTGGGGTTCGCTTCGGTCGCATTCGATCGAATGCATTGGGCACCGGGCCAGGGGGTAGCTTCTGAGAGCTGGTAGCGATGGCAGAGATTGGCGTCTCGGAAGCCTCGACGTCGGTCTCCGTGGCTTCAATTCCATGTGTCATGTCCAGCGTAGGCGTTTGCAGGCCTTCCTCAGGAGTGAGTATCCGCTGCGTTGGCGGGCGCTGCGAGAAAAGATTGGCATATGGAGTGCCCAACGGGTCCGGATTGCGCGCGGCGTCAATGACCGGGCGAAGCTGGGCAGCAGCAGGCTCGTCATCTGGTTCAGGCGATACCCTATCTCCCTCTTGCTGACTCGACCCTGCTTCCTCAAGTGCGTCGACACGCGGAGCGACAGTAGCAATTTCTTGATATGCTTGTGCACCGACAACTTGATCTCCGTTGGGCGGACCGGCAAGCCTCTGTCCCGATTCTTTTCTTAGCTCGGTGTTCCGCTCGAGCCAGTTATGTATCAAGATGGATGGCGAGCCAGCAGGCGCTCTGTTCATAGGCAGGTCTTCATCCATAGCATCTTCTTGGTCATCTCCACTTGCCTCAGTCTCGCTACGATTCGCATTAGACAGGGCATTCTCCACCCTGGGCCGCGTTATTGTTAGGGGATGGTAGGCGGGAAGTTTGCGATTTGCCATTTGAGACTGTGGTACAGTATGATCTGTCTGCTCGAACATCTCTGTCAACGTAGCTTTGAGCGTTTCGAGCAGAGCAGCCTGGTCGTGAAGCATAATACTGCGTTTGTCCGGTGAGACGTTTACGTCGTAGGCGTTCGTGTCCATGACCAAATTTGCAAACACAAACGGCGATTGCGATAAATTGAAGCTTTTGTAGACTTCGTTGAAGACCTTTGAGATTTGAGGAAGCAAGCAAGGCCGGCCATTCACGAAGTACATCTGTCGATCTGGGGTCTGACGTCCCTCACCGAAAACAGGCTTCGAGACGTGCCCTTGGACGCGTACCGTCGTAGAGCGGTCGGAACGTGGTGTTGACCAAGCCTTCGCGCGCTGTGTGCTTGGACCTGCACTGGGTACCATTTCTAGTGTTAAGTCGAGTTTCACCAGTGCCATCATTGTCTTCGCGCCGAAAACATTCGTGATGTTCTCTCGTGTTGTCGTGTTTGAGTTGGTCGAGAACACTGAAAGCTTTTTCCCTTTATGCATCGTATTACTGACAGAAAAGCGCACGCCTGTGCTAATGCAGGCATACGAGTACATGAGGCTGAGTACCTTCTGATACTCGCGCTTGATGTTCTTCTCTAACTCACGGCGACGCACGGGCAGGTTGTGAAAGAGGTCTTCGACATAGACGGTCGTGCCCTTCTGAGCTGCCGCTGGCGCAGCACTCTTCAGCTTGCCAGAAACCTCAAAGTCGAGCCTCTTACCAAGAGACCCATCCTTAGCCCTGGCTGTCAAGATATGAAATTTTGACAATGCACATAGTGATGAGAGAGCTTCGCCACGGAAGCCGAAGGTGTCCAACGAGTCTAGGTCCTCATAACTGGACAGCTTGGAGGTGTAATGCTTCAGAGCGATCGTGTCGAAGTCTTCTGGGCCTATGCCTTTGCCGTTGTCTTGCACTTCAATCGAGTCGAGCCCATGGTTCTTGAAGCGTATTTCGATGTAAGTGGCGCCGGCGTCGAGGCTGTTCTCGACCAGTTCTTTGCACACGGAATTGAGGTCGACGATGACCTGACCAGATTGGATTTGGTGGACGGAGCGGCCTTCAATGGCCTTGATGGTGGCCATGGCCGGACGGAAGTCAGCCCATGTCGAGCGTTGGAGGAGAGAAACGGGGAGCTGGCGTGGAAGAGGCGACGCGCCAGTTTCGCGACAGACGCCAAGAATATCGCAAGCGGCAATGATGCCATTGCAGCGAGCATCCAGCTTCACTTCACTGCTGTACACACTATGGCGTTCGCGAGGTCTGCAGCTACGGCTGCTCTGCGGAGGAGTCTGGGCACGGCAAACTGTAGGAGTACACGCAGTTTCACTCAGCCAGCCACGCAGCCAGTACGGTGGGAGGCACAGCGAGTGCCAGTGGCCGCGGTGAGATGGCATTCTGCTTCCGCAAGCAGCTCCAAGGTGTACGATTTCAGCCAGGTGAAGAAGCTGACTGAATCGCCTTCGCGGGAGACCATACTCGTCGGTAGGCAATACTTCACATGTCAGATATTGTCCGATGCGACTGACCTACAATAGACGTCCGCGAACCGTCCGAGTACCAGGAAGGCTACATCCCCGGCGCCATCAATCTTCCCATCAAGTCGCAGCCCGATGCATTATTCCTGCCTGAAGAAGAATTTGAAGATAGGTTTGGCTTCGAGAAGCCATCGATGGACAAGGAAGTTGTCTTCTACTGCAAAGCGGGCGTGAGGAGTAGCGCTGCAGCGCAACTGGCACAGCAGCAGGGCTATCAGAACGTGGCCGAATACAGGGGCAGCTGGCTGGACTGGGAGAAGAATGGCGGTCCTGCGAGCAAACCGTAGGGGCACAGGAGCGACAACGACATCGAATCATACACAGCAACTTCGTGATGCACACATAAACCATTCTAACGGGCACAATTTCTAAACAATATGTGCTTGGAGAAGGTCAGAATTGGATTGGTGTCCTGCCATGCTCACCACCCGCGTGGACCAATCCGTTCTGCGCTTATGATCGGTCTCCCAAATGTCAATAAAACCCCAGACCTCACCAATTGGCTAAGTCTCTCATCGCGTCACTTCTTGGAACGTTACATCGACTTCTGTCAGCCGTGGCGGTATTCTCAGTGAGTCATTTGAGCTCCTAGCAATTCAGCTGGAGGATTCGACACATCAGGTCTTGGCACTGATTTACTTCTTGGACAAGCAGCGAAGGCTTCCGCACTCCTTTTACACATGCAGTTGCCATGACTACCTCATATAACATAGAAAACGCCATCACCACACCTATCGTAGAGGCGATACACCCTGGAATTGTCAATGAGATCGTTTCGAGGCCCCCATTCGTACAAATTCCTGGAACGTTCAACGCCCGGGACATTGGTCGGGATGGACAGTTTGGCGTCAGAGGCGGGTACGTCTTCCGATCCGCTACTCTTGAAAACGGCGATGACGCTACATTGGAAGCCTTGCGAAGGCTGAACATCACAACAACTTACGATCTGCGGACTGTTCGCGAAACCCAAGAACATCCCGATCCGCAGTTTCCTGGAATTGAAATCAAATGGTATTCAAGTACAGTTGACAACGACTTGGAACAGAACCTTCACGTCAAAGTTGCGCAGAACTTGAATGTGAGATGTGAAGCGCGACATTGGTCCGTCACCATGCTCATGATGGCAGATCCACCGAGGGTACACCAAACTGATGCGTACGCACGCATCGAAATATGAAGCTGTCTTCCGCCACATCCTCGAGCAGCCGGACAGACCATTTCTTTTTCATTGTGCTGTGGGCAAAGACCGCACTGGAATCCTGGCAGCCCTCATCATCCTCCTGGCTCAAGGAGAAGATCGTCAAGAGTCACTCTCGGCAGCGCAGCGTGATTACAGTCTGACGAGAGTCGGCATTGAGCCTGTGCGAGAGTTCTTACTTGTGAAGATGCTCAGCTATGGCAATGTGGATCCGAGGGATGCTGGAGGCTTCGCTGACTTGAAGACATTTCTGATCGGACTATCACGCGAGTATGGTGGCGTGGAAGCCTATGTGAACAATGTCCTGGGTTTCACATACGAGGAGATTGGGCAAATTCGGCAGAACTTGACTAGCAGGCCTCCTTAGTCTTCCCCGAATGCCAACTTCATCTTCATCATACCTACCAAAACTCATAGACGTCTGTCACATCCAGCCTGTCTCGCCGTTCCACTTGAGGGGCGGATCATCGAATCCCATTCATTTCGCGTGCTATTGGAGTCAGCAGGGTACCGCGCCAGGACCGCTCAGTTCGTTCCAGGCTATGCCACAGCACAACGTCACTGATGCTAGCGAAAGAGGACTGCGATTTGACCAGTGGTCACAAAACATCGTTCTCTTTCTATCTGGCGTCATAACGACGAGCTTATCTCAGCGACCTCTCTGTCCATGCCATCGAGGTTCCAGCGTGTATACCACCGGAGATCACTATATCGGTTCCCGTCGTGAACGATGCGGCGTCGCTTAAAAGGTAAACCACCGCTGGTGTAAGATCCTGCTCTCGGCTATTAGCTGCAATACACAAAACTTGCATGTTCGAACTACCTCTGGAACTCCTATTCGGTCTGCAGGCGCGGCATGCTCGAACATATTCAGCAGCTTTGGGTACTGTGTCTTGATGGCACTTGACATGGGCGACAAAATGATACCTGGGCTAATGGTGTTGACACGAATCTTGTGTGGGCCCATCTCCACAGCAAGAGGTCCTGCTAGACCTTTGACGGCAGCCTTCGACATGTTGTAGATTGAGATATTCTGGAGAGGAACTTTGACCCCCTGTGCGGCGATGCTAGCGATCATCACTATGGACCCGCCTTTCATATGCTCTGCCATATGTTGGCTCACCAGCTTGGTCGTCCAAAAGGTTCCCAGTATATTTACAGCGAGGACTCGCTGGCACTCTTCCCACTGGTGATCAAAGAAAGGCTTGTCCAGAGCAATCCCTGCTGCTGGCACGCATCCATGTATCTCGCCGAGAGAATTAACAATATTGTGGAAGGCTGCCTCTAGTGAGTCTTGCTTCGTCACATCCGCTTGCTGGTACATCGCTTTGCTGCCGAATTTATCGCTCAGCTCGGAGAACTGCTCTACCGGTCTTTCCAGAGCGTCAATAACGGCAACATCGCCACCCATCTGCGCGACCGCCTTGCAGACCGCATATCCGATGCCACGGCCACCTCCTGTTACGAGAACCGTCTTGCCTTTCATGCTCAAACGGTTCGCCACAGATAAGTCGCCAATTCCTTCACAACCTCGACTTGATGCACGGAAGGTTCTTATTGCACCCTTGCCATGACCACGCATGGCAAAATGGGGGACTTTGGAAAAGCACGACAACACCATCTTAGCAAGAAACCGATGCAATGCTGAGTGAAAAGCTATCAAACTGGATGATCAAGAGCACCTTCATTGTCCTACCTCGTCCTGTGTTACGATGAGAGAAGAGGAGTAAGCGGGGAGCTGCAGGTGTTCATCACAGAAGTGGTCGATCATCCAACAAATGTTCAGCCTGTTGGTTCTGCAGGTCACGTGACCGGAATGGTCTGTTCGCCATCGATATACGGCGACCTCATCTCACATGGATCTCCCATCTCTTGTGGAGTGCTTAGCCTGGTCTCTCGATGCATTGGCTTACGTACCAACCTGAGGCCAGAGTGCGATGGGCGGTTAGCATTACAGCGCATGACCCAAACATTCGTCTTCCCAGTACTACTGTCCACTCGGCGGGGCAAAGCTGTGTAGGGCAACGCATTCGAGAACCGGTTCTCCAAAGTAATGACCAGAAATTCGCCCCGAAAAATATCTGCCCCAACACCTTCTTGTCAAAGAGACGACTTGGAGGTGGTATCCTGCCTCGTTGCGAGTCTCCACTCAGTCAGGCTTTGAGCGCAATATCAGTGCCGCAAGATCTACTACACATACGCCACCATGCGGTTGAGGCCTCTTGGAAGTCCGAAACAACTCGGGGAATCGTCTTGAGGCTCTCGTAGGATGGAAGCCCCTCGCGCATCAACGTCATCCCTGCCTTAAGGACTCCATCTTCTCCAAACGACCAAGCGTTGGCGTATTCAATACCTCCCGAATCCCGCGGAACGAACACCGGATGTCACCCGTTTGCGCCTCAATTGCGTTATTCGCCTACTGACCGCGCTCCACAGCGCCACGGCGGCGCGCATGGCGCCCACATGTCAAGACTCGGCGTTCCAAGACGCGTGACTTGGCATTGAGACCGACATATGTTTTCTGCAGAAGGTACTTCGTATAAGTTGAGACCATGGCGACCATACACTAGGAAGCAGCTCAATCATGCTGGTATAGTGACATCGTCAACGCTGCCAGAAGCCCACCATGACAACGACACCAAATGATGCCGAAGCCCCGGCTCGATTAGACGACAAGGTCGTTGTGGATGACAACTCAACTGATCTGAAGCTCGAAACTGTTGACTCGACGAAGAGGAATCAGTCAGGAGTCAGTGAAATCAAAACCTCGGAGGGATACTACAACTTCGAGCCCATTGCCGCACTTCATTTACGAGACTGGCGAGTCACAGAAAGAGCACTCGTGCGCAAGTTGGACTACACGTTGCTACCAACACTATGGGTCCTCTATCTGAACAACTATCTGGATCGTACCAACATCGCTCAGGCCCGCCTCAACACTATTGAAGAAGATTTGAACATGGGACCAGAGGATTACAACATCGCGGTGTCTGTGCTGACAGTCGGCTACATGCTTGCTCAGCTACCAAGCAACATGCTGCTGACTCGTGTTCGACCTGGAATCTACCTGCCTGCTACCGTCATGATCTGGTCGGCCGTCTCGGCCTCTACAGCAGCAGCCTCAAGCCCAGAGACATTGTTTGTTATTCGATTCTTTCTCGGAATTACTGAGGCGCCGCTATTCCCTGGGGTGAGTGTTTACGATCGGAATTGATGGAATTCGAGCTAATTTGCACAAGGCTGTGTACCTAATGACCTGTTGGTATACGAGGAAAGAGCTTGCTCTCAGAACCGCAATTCTGTACAGTGGATTGGTGCTCGCTCAGGCTTTGTCCGGGGTACTGGCAGCGGGCATCTTCCAGATGGATGGTGCAGGTGGCCTCGCAGGTTGGCAATGGTAACGTCACTTGCAATCATTTTAAAACGGCAGCTAACGCCTCAATGTAGGCTTTTCATCCTCGAAGCCCTCATGTCTGTTGTCTGTGGAGTTGCTGCTTTCTGGACACTTCCCGACTACCCACATTCGAAGACTGGAAGTCAGACATGGTCGATGAATGAAGATATGCGTCGTCTGGCCGAGGCTAGGATGGAGGCTGATCGCGTCACTGGAGCTTCCGGGACAGCTGGGTTATGGCATGGTGTTAAGCTATGTCTCGGTGATCCTAAACTGTACTTATTCGTAAGTCGGTTATGTTGCCGCCAACATCGCTCCATCCTAACAGTGTCTTAGACGATGTTGAACCTCACCATGACGGCATCATATGGGTACGTATCTGGTCAGGAGAGAGATCAGTAAGTGCTGACCCTTGAAAAGATTCAACTTCTTCTTCCCCACTCTTTTGCGAGGCTTTAACATTGGATCGAACACGGTTTCTCTCCTGCTCACGGCTCCCCCTTATGTCACCGGCGCGATAGTCTCCTTCGTCCTTGCATGGAACTCTGACCGGATCAAAGAACGCGGTTGGCACATCAGCGGAGGACTGCTCGCCGCAGCGATCGGCTTCATCATCACAGTAGCGACAGACGGCACGGCTACCATCCCGCGCTATGTGGCATCCTTCCTCTACGCTCCTGGCTCTTTCGCCGCCAATGCACTGGTCTACAGTTGGGCCGTGAGCTCGCTATCTGCTACACCCGAGAAACGAGCAGCCGGAGGAGCTATCGTCAATATCATTGGACACGTCGGGAACATCATCAGTCCATATTTCTTCCGGGACGAAGAGCGACCGACTTACCGACTGGCATTCATTCTGATGCTCGTCTTCGGCGGACTGGCCTTTGCGTTTGCTTTTTGTACGAAGCTGTTTTTGAAGCGGACGAACAAGAAGCTCTCAGACGTTGCTATCGCGACAGGCAGTGTGTACTCGCCGTATACCACTTGAGACAGAGCTGCGACTTGGTGGTGCTATCTGTGCAACCTTTCATAGTTGGAATACCAAAATCAAGACTTCGGACGCACAGTCGAACTGAGAGTTTCACACTGAAAGCTGTTGTGTCAGGAAAAGAGCAAACTCCATCGTCCTTTCGGTCCTAATAATACATCCTGCGAATCGCATCAAATATTCGCCTTGCAACCCTTACAATCCCTATTCACATATGCCTTCCAGCGCCCTCTGAAACGACAGAATGGTCCAGCGCAAATCCACACGTGCCCTAACGACCTCCAACAGTCTGCGCCGTATTCCACGACCCCCCGCTAATTCTCTCTCCCTGTACCGACCAAGTCAGCATTTCGTTATGATGTTCGGTTCTTACTATTCACGAGTACTCACCACATCCCTCATGGCGCCACCAATCGCATTTCCCACGCTCTCCACCGCCGAGTCCAAGTACCCTTTATCCTGCTCCCTCTCACGTCCAGTCTGCATCTTATCATGAGAATAAGTGGTCTGTCCGCCAAAATCCATACTATCGCTCTGCCCGCTATCTTTTCGCTTCTGGTCCCCATCGTTTCCAGAAGAATGGCCCCCGTCATTGTCTCTCGGCGAAGTGGGACTGAGACTTCCACCGCCGTTATTGATTGCTACGACTTTCGCGTCGTAATGCCCCGCGGACTGGGGATCAGGAGCAAATCGGCTGCTCCTAGGAGTCGGGACAACGGTGTTGCCGCCACCAGTGTCGATAGTGACGACCTTGGCCCGACCAGAACTCTCGTTCTTTCCGAGCGAAAGGGGTTGAGGGACCGGCTTGTTTTTTTGCGATGCCGCGGGATGGCTGCTGTTGTTGAGGTTGTTTACGATAGAATTTGTGTTACTGAATCTGTTCGGGTTGGAACTTCCGTTGCGGCGATGAGAGGAGCTCTTGGCTTGTCCGGCGATGTGACCTGGAGCTTTTCTCGGGTCTCCTCCTCTGCCTCCGCTGAATTTGCTTTGCCAGGGGGAGGTTGTGCTGTTGCCTGCGTCGACGTAGTTACTCTTCTGAGGTTTGGAAGTGGACTTATTCTTCGTCGTGTTGTTTTTCGACTGTTGCTGGTTGCCTGACGAGCCGATAGTAGCGAAGTCGACAGCTTTTGTTGCAGGAGGCTTGGGCTCAGATCTGCCGTTGCCTCCGCCGGTCGAAGCTGTGACGGCCGGTTCTGCAGTGCCAACGGTTGCGTTATTGGAATTGTCGGACCTCAGGTCGCTGTTACTAGGCCGAGAGAAATTCATATACGATGGGCGCGTCGTCGAGCTGGAGTTGTTGCCGTTGTCTTTAGGTGCCATGCTCGAACGGCGATTATTCGTCTCAGTAATGATATCATTGGATGAGCCCTGCTCTATTCCGTGCTTCCTATTTTGCTGCGTGCTTCTTGTGTGGCTCTCCTGGCTCGCGGTTCCTAAACCTGAGCCAATATGGGCATTGTTGCCACGAAGTGCTGACTCGCTGGAGTCATTCATCTGGTTGGCTGATAAAAAAGTGTCGCGGGATCCCATTTGATCATTATTCCTGTTTTCAATACCGTTGCCCATGTTCCGTTCATATCCTCGCGTGCGCACATCAGTGGACTGAGGCGGCCGGGGCCCATTCGTGTTGGCTTGGGTGCCAGCGCTGGTAGCGGCATTGGTGTATTGCATTTGCGACGTGCTGTTGGAGGTTGGTGCAGGCTGATCGCCGTGCGTTACTTGGGTACCAGCACTTATCTTCGAATCATCCTTCTTTCCTTCCTTCTGCCGTTCGCTACTTTTGTTCCGAGCTACACTAGAGCTTGGCGACCACGTCGTCTTGTTCGGTTCCATAGGCAGAGGGGGCGATGTCCGGATTGTCGAGTTGAAAGCGTTACCTTGCTTCTTCGCAACGCCCGAGACTTTGGTGGGGCTGAGCCCATCATATTGAGGACCTTTGTCTGCACCGTTCGCTGACTTCGAGCTATCAGCAGTTTGTGGACGTTTTGCATTTTGGACGCTAGTATCAGTAGACCGCTGTCGAGCGTGGGAATTGTCATGAGAGGCGCCATGTGACGTCGCTTGGCCGATGCCGTTGTGTGCTCGATTGCTGTTGCTGCGAGCAAATTGAGTATGGTGGAAACTACCATTGCTCGACGATGTACCAGGTCGAGTTTCGTCGGCAACATCGCGCTGTCTTCTATTGGCGGGACTTCGATGTGGGCTTCTCGAGAGAGTTCTTGCCATGTTCTCGGTGGCTCTGATCATGTCTGCTTTGCTGCGCTTGTGCTTCAGAGCATGCCCTGTCGAGTGCGGAGCTCCCAAAGGGATGTAGGTCCGAAGCTTTTCGTCCGCTTCGAATTCGTCCTGGAAATCTGCTCGAGATCTTCTTTGATCACGGCTCGGTCTCTCCGGTCCCCTGCCCATCGTTGGGTGGGTAGTATGTTGACCATGTTCTGCCGTGCTCGTCTTCTGATCGGCCCGATTATTACTGTTCATACCAGCCTGATTTGCGCGCGAACCATGATCGTTCTGCCTCGAGGACGATGCATTGGGCTCAAATGTCTGAGGATTAGGATCATGATTCGAGCGATTCATCGAAGGTCGTTGATAAGTATAGCTAGACGCTCCTTTCGAGTAACTAGTGCCCCTTCTTTCCGCATCATAACTGTTGTATGCTCGTGTTGTGTCAGGCCGTTGAGGATTCCTGTGGTCCATGTTCTGCATGCTCTTCGCGGTCTTCACGGTGGAGCTCATCATATCTCTCGCAGGCTTTGCCCCTTGGGTCCCACGGGATCCGGTAGCGCGAGGCTCACTCGACTTGCTTGCATTCTTGTTCTTGCCATCTTTTTTATCTTTTCTTCCGGGAAATAGATCTATTCGTATAGCAGAGTTATCAAATAAACGCATACTGAAGAAGTGTCTACACGTCAAGGCGACCAGCGCGTTCTGTTGGGTAGATGTCTGAGTGAAGACTAGTGTACGGTAAAGGTGGAACTACACTGTTGAGGTGGCTGTGCTTCGCAAATGTATCACGGCATGGGAATGGGATGCTCCGAACAGACTGTGTCAGGTACGCAGCCATACAGACTGCAAATGGTCGTCACTGGCGTCACGCTCCGCAGCCCAACCCTTCGAGAAGCAGGCGATATGACGACAACGCACCGGCTGAAACACGTTTTGCCGTTCTCGATCGTCGCAATTGCCATCGCAAGCTCTTCGAAGGGTAGGATGGTCGTAGCGGGCGAGTCGGTTTGCAGGTGAGGTCGGTAGACATGAGTCGTGGGCATGCAGATCGTGACGTATCCGGGCGGTTGCCCAGCATCGTCAGTGCAAGAGAATGCGACTTTGGCTTCGCCACATATTGCATTGCCAGCCTCATCCCAGCAAAGAGCATCTTGCCATTGCAAGCGAGGTTCCGAGAGGGTGTAGTCTGAATGTCTCCGAACGCCAGACTGACAGATGCCAAGCAACCCTCACGCTACTGCTGCAATCGCATATAGCCAGGATACCTGCACAGAGATCAAAGCATAACATACACTGCCACAGAAAACGATATTCCATCGTGATGCGAACTTGTGCTTCGAGTGTCATGGGCTGTAGATACGTCCTCTAATCGATTCCCACGCCGTTCTTGATGCCCCTGGTCTCTGCGCAAGCCTTGCACTTGACAACAGCAATATCTTCGCTGAAAAGCATGATGATCGTATAACTGCCCTAAGCGTGGTCCCTGCAACCTGCGTAGTTTCAGCATTCGGCGTTGGACGGAGATCTGGTTCGCCCTACCGCAGATCAGAGTACTAATCAATCTCCGTCATCCGAGGCATCCTGAACATCCTCAAGATCGTCATAACCAGAGTTGAGATATAGCAGTAGTTGCTGCTCGTACACCCAGCGCAATGCTTCCTCGGATTGCATTCGCTGCGTAGCTGCCTCTTGATTCGGTCGGCGCTCACATGCAGTAGGCTTGAGACTGACCACCTGATAGAGGTCTCGCAATGCCCTGTAGGTTGGCGACGTCTTGTGCCGGAGAGAGGGTTGTGAGTTACTAGGGACGGCCATCTGCGTCTGCGGTCTCACCGTTTGGACCTCGTCTTTGATGCTCATCGTGTCCAATGTCTCTTATGTAAAGGAGTGAACGATACCACGATTCCGCTTCCTGCGCCATGTTGCTCTCAAAGCTGGGGCAAGCACGAGGCGTTGGCACAAGTGCATATCTGTACAGCTTTCGTTGCTCTTCGCGATGCATACATGTAGCTGAGAGGAGCTGCAGTGCCACTCGATAAGCAGCCCCGCCAGCTTGTTCCGGGGAGTGTATGCGGCGAGAAAAGTACAATCCATACCGGAGTGTGATGTTTCGATGGTCAATGATCTTCTTCGACGGCATTGTCTCGTACACAGGCACAACATCGCAAGTCTGACGCAGCAGTGATGTCTTCATCAGACGTAGGCATACAAGAGAAGCCTTTGTGCCAATCTGCAACGCCTCCACTTCAAGAACGCGGTCCGTCGGCTGATGCTGACAATGCAGCATGTCGTGCAGCAGCCCCAGCAGATGAGCTGAACGAACATGAACCGGGACTCGCCATGTGGCGGCTGAGATGTTATTGCCTCTGGTTTCTAGTACTGTCTACACGATCGCGTGCGCTTTGCGAGATCCTGATTCCCCTCCTACATCAATGGCGCCACGAATGCACATAGTGAAAACGGCGTCAGCCGTGCGGTGGTCCGCATCCTGTAAATCCATCGCTTACAATGAAAACATTACAAGTCCGCTCAAAATAAACATCAAAAACATTCACAGGTCATCAGTGTCCCAAGATCGCTGACTCCATGCCATCGACGAGCGCTGACAGGTGCGAAGCGTTTCTTCGCTAGCACGCGGCGAAATCTCGATGATCGAGCTGAATTCGGTCATGCGTGAGCGTCTGGTGCCCGTGCTCCCATCCACGCTGGATGATCGTGGGGTGCTGCCGGTTTCGGCAGCGGTGAAAATCTCATCGCCTTCTCCAGAGCTGGCTGTTGCTGAGTAGTCTATCGAGCCATCAAGGCTATTGCCACTGCTGGCAATGGTCGTCGACATGCCAGATAGTCGCGAGCTATAATCGGGTAGAATATCAGAGTGGTACGAAGGTAGAGTCGTGGTGCTGGCTCTTGATCTCCGTGCTGGGCGTGGTACTCTTGGTCGCGGCGGATCATGAATCGCCGCCAGGTCGTATCTGTTTTCATCCACGCGGACGAGGCTCGAAACGATTTCATGAGCGTGTCTCAGCTCACGAATCTCGGCTTCCATGACTTCTCCCTTTTCGGCTGCCTCGATGTCTTGTTCCATGAAAGCATCCTGGAGGATCAGTGCCCGCTTCTCCTCGTAGCTTTCCATTCTTGGTTCTTCATTCTGCATGCTGAAGCAGTTGACGCTGCGGAGGAATGCCTCCCATCTCCTGCGCATGTCGGCGCGGCGAGCAGCACGTCGGTAAGCTCTCGCATTCCGTCTCTCCTCACGCTCAGCCAATTGGTCGACCCTTCGCCGTGCAGACATGCACTTTCGCCGAATGAAACCGTACAGCGCCGTCAAGCCGCAGGCGCAGGCGATCACGCCCAGCACGCGGTACAGCATGCTTTGAGGGTAGATGATCTCCATGGATTGTCGGACGGCCGCACCGCTGGAGTGCAGGTTAATGTGGCCAGTTGCTGCCAGGGTTGCAGACTTGACGCTCATGGGATTTGAGGTGACCACCTCAACAGGTTCCTCCTGCTTCACTTCATCGAATTGGATCAACGGCTGTGCACTCGGGTCTTGCACATGCACGTAGTCAAAGTTGGAGGCTGTCTCTACTCCCATCTTGTCACAAATGCGCTGCGCAATGACCTTCGCTGCGCAGACAACGCCGTCACACTCGTGGAGCAGCTGACCGAGCGGCACATTTTGTCGGTGGTCTTTGAGACACTTTGAGATTCCATGTTTCTTGGCAGCAATCTGGGCCGAGAGAACACTAGCCTGTGCCTCGAGTTGGAGAAGAGACTCAATCTCAGCCTCGATGTCGAGCTCACCTACATGCTCTTGTCCATGCTGGTCTGCAAATGGATCTGCATCAATGACCGTATCCGCCGAAAGGAGTTGGACTTTGCGTTCTGATGCGGCTGATTGCATGTCAGTGACGCGGTAGAGCTTCCGGAGTCGCCGTTCGGAAGCAGTCGGTTGTGAGACGATGTCCAGCTCGAAGTGTGACGTGGCGAATTCATCCACGGACAGCACAAGCAGACTGAGATGCTGCGTGTCTGCTGGTTCGCGAAGTGGTCGCTGGGCTTCGTCTACCGGTATGTATCCAGATAACGAGACGTCCACGAAATGAGAGGTCCCACGTTCATCCAGGATGGCCAAGACCTGGGTGGAGGGTGAAGAGACTGTCGCGAAGAAAGTGCCGTCAGCTACGGCCGTGTTCCATTTCACGTCCAACTGCTGGTCATTGATGGTGATGTTGGTGGCGAGGAGGTCCGTGGCGCGGTGGACATTGAGCTCGACGACCTGGAGCAAGCGTTAATTCCGACGACAGGAGCGGAGTCAGAAAATGAAACTGGTCTGGACGGAGCATTGGATCAAGGAAGTCCTTGTGACGCGGGTGTGCAGCACTTACCAAGGGAGACGTCGTAAGCTGAACCGGCGCATCCTTGTAGGCTGGTGTGAAGGCGAACCTCGTCGAGGCATTTTCTAAATCTGTAGACGCAAAGGTTCAGAAATGTGTGTGCCTTAGCGCGCATTGGTAAAGGCCAGGCAGACTCACCAGATTCGAGTATCTGCACATCTCGAATGGTTCGTGATACGATGGGCATACTGCGCGGCTGAATCGGGAGAGCGGCCGCGAGCTGAAGGAGAGTAATAGACCAGACCGAGCGCATCGCTGCCGCTGATGCTCGGGCTTTGCGCTCACATTCCCACCCTGGAGTCGTGTGTGCGGTCGATGCAATGCCAAACGGCCGGTGGAATAGTTCAAATGGCTAAAACGACCAGGTGGTGTGGGTGCAGCGTAGAAGAACAGCTGTTCGCGTGATTACAATCCTGCTGCCTTGCGAGGCGCAGTCCGGTGAGCAATGGGTCAAGGCGTATTTCGTTTTTCGCCTGCCATCATCCTCCCCGGCACCGATCCGCACCGGGTCGCCGGGTCAGGAGGAGTGCCATTGATAGTCACATCAGACGACAGACTTGACAAGTCTGACACGCGACAAACTACTGCAGAGTCTCTTGACGGGAGCCGATGCGACTGGGAGGTCGCTGAAGCCGAGTCGGAACTCTGACTTTTGGCATTCGCTTATCATGCCCAAATGGCTCGTTTTATCCGTATTCCCGGCTAACTAGCACTTATCCGACTCTGTCTTGCCCCAACCGCAGCTTCAGAACCGGTGACAGCAGTGCGAAATCGCTCTACACAGTCACATATCAACAGCCGACAAAATGGTAAGCTCACACCCTCTCCAGCATTGGTACTGCAGCTCACACGGCAGGCACTGACCACGCGCACCAGCTCCCCCTCGGCCTGCTCACTGCGGCGCAAGGCCACCCAATGCTGGTCGAGCTGAAAACCGGCGAAACGCTCAACGGACACTTGGTCAGCTGCGACACATATATGAATATCACGTTGAAGGAGGTGGTGCAAACGAGCCCAGAAGGAGACAAATTCTTTCGGTTACCAGAGTGCTACGTGCGCGGGAATAATGTGGGTGGTGCCGTATCTGTTCGAGGATAAAGAAGCAATGCTAACTAGGTGTGATGCCCAGATCAAATATCTGCGTGTGCCAGATGAGGTGGTGGACTTGGTGAAGGATCAGCAGGCGAACCAGCAATCACAACGCGGCGGCAGAGGAGGCGGACAGAGGGGGAACCAAGGTGGGGGCCGTGGCGATCGCGGGCGAGGA
>ANSM01006374.1:0-32472 GCA_000347735.1 Cercospora canescens BHU | reverse complement strand
AATCAAGCGAGAGTAAGGTAGTAACAAGTTGGCCACTCTGGGCTTCTGTACGGTACAGAGCTGTGAAGTCATCACCGTCGCTGCACCGCACCGCACCGCTCGACGTGTCGTCCGATCTCCCCGACACCGCACGCCGCCATGTTGGACGCCTTCGAGATCGTCACAACGTCTGGAATCGTGCTCTGGCGAAAGCACTACGCTCCGCTCTCGTCCAGCGTCATCAATAGCCTGATCAACGATGTCTTCATCGAGGAACGCCAGAAGCCCGCCAGCGGCGATGGAGCTGGCCATGCGCCCTACCGAAAGGACCGATACACGCTCAAGTATACCACACTGAAAGACGCCGGCCTCATCTTTGTGGTGGGTAAGAGGCAGAGCCGCAGCGCATGAGAATTCGCACCGCTGATCGATCCACCCAGGCTGTCTACCAGTCCTTGCTGCATCTTTCCTGGATCGATAACTTGCTGACAACAGTGAAAGCGCTGTTCGCCAAGCAGTATGCCACCGAGCTCAAGAAGCAACATGTCTCCAAGATCGACACGAGAGGCTTCGACCAAATTTTCGACGCCCTTGTTCGCAAGCTCGATACGGGTAGTACCCGGCGGAGACCAAGCGAGGTAGATTCGGAGAGCCAGGTCGAGCTCACACCTCCGTCTAGTTCTGCTTCCCAGGCAGACGAAGAGGACGGTCCTCCTGCTCCGCCCGTGCCCCATTTTAAGAAGCCTGCGGTGCCTCAGGCGAAGGATGTAGTAGACGATACGACGAGTGCCGATGTTACGCCCGTTGCAACGCCAGACACTTCGCGACCAACCACGCCGTTACATGCGCCATCCCATCTACTATCAGCAAAGGCTGGACCTGGAGGGCTGTCGCGAAAGCAAAGGAAGAAGGCGAATCAATTTAGTAACTCGGCTGCAGTATCTTCAGGTGATGAGAGTGACAGGAGGCCCAAGAGCTCGCAAGGCAAAGGAAAGGCGAAGCGGAGGTGGGATGCCAGTGGTGTAGCCCAGGAGGATGACGATGCAGTGTTGGACTACAGTGCTACAGCCACACCGAGCAACGAGGAACAGAATGCGCTGGACGTGGACGAGGTGAATGCAACCCAGATGGGCAGCAGGACTACGAAAGGCCAATTTGTGCTCAAGGATCTCGATGACGAGGTGGAGGCTATTCTGGCAGAGTCCAAGCAGCAGAAGCAGGCAGCGAGTACGGAGAAAGAAACCTCCGGACTGATTGGGGCTGCAAGCAGCAAGCTCTCAGGCCTCTTCCGAAACGTGGTCGGAGGCAAGTCACTCGCAAAGGAGGACCTGAAGCAGCCCATGCAACAAATACGGAATTCGTTGCTAGAGAAGAACGTCGCGCCAGAAGCCGCCGACCGACTCTGCAAGAGCGTCGAGACAGATCTCTTGAACCAGAAGACAGCCTCATTTACATCGATCGAGAAGACGCTACGCGAGAGCATGAGCAAGGCTCTGACCCGCATACTCACGCCCACCAGCTCGCTGGACCTGCTCCGAAATATCAACAACACGATCGAAGGTCGCAATCCTCGCCCATATGTCATTTCCATTGTGGGCGTCAATGGTGTGGGAAAGAGTACAAACCTTAGCAAAATCGCCTATTTCCTGTTGCAGAACAAGTTCAGAGTACTCGTAGTGGCAGCCGACACCTTTCGGTCGGGTGCTGTCGAACAGCTTCGAGTACATGTGCGCAATTTGACGGAGCTGAGCCGGAGAGAAAACGTCGGCCGCGTGGAGCTTTTCGAAAAAGGCTACGGGAAAGATGCCGCAGATGTGGCGAAACAGGCCGTCACGTATGCCACAAATGCCGGAGGCGGCAACATTCTCTTCGACGTGGTGCTGATTGACACCGCGGGACGACGACACAATGACCAGAGACTTATGAGCTCCTTGACGAAGTTTGGACAATTGGCGAACCCAGATAAGATTTTCATGGTCGGCGAAGCGTTGGTCGGGACAGACAGTGTGTCGCAGGCGAGACATTTTGCAGAGCAATTTGTTGACCAGAAGGGTGTGCTGAGGAATGGTGGTGTTGGTATGGATGGATTCATCATTTCGAAATGTGACACTGTTGGCGACATGGTAGGCACGCTTGTGAGTATGGTGCACGCTACCGGTGAGTCCGAATCCGTCAAACGTTGCGCAGAGATGAAAGCTGACGATCTTCAGGCATTCCAGTTGTGTTCCTAGGTGTCGGACAGCACTACGGCGATCTGAGAGGCTTAAATGTCGATTGGGCGGTTAGTAAGCTAATGAAATAGACGACCTGTTACAGATATTCATTATGGAAATACAAATTGTATCTGAGACAGCCTCGTCCTATAGCCATTGGCTCTGATTTTGCTGACAATCCCCATGGTGCTGACCAGCTCGCGGATGGCACAAATAGTAGCAAGTGGATAGGGATCGAATCATCCTCGTCCCATAAGTTCGGACTTACAGGTAGAACTATTCGATGCACACTTGCCAGCCTCCTCCTGTCGTCAGTCAGCTAAATTATTCAGTCGAGTCAATGGATACTTGACACTCACTCCTACCCACTTCTCCTCCCACTTTCGAAACACCTCTAGCGGCTCAGCGGTCCACACACCTTGGAGCATGCGCTCTTCTAGCTCTGATCCTCGGCTTGCAAAGCTGAAGAAGCGAATTTGACTCTTTAAGACTCCATCCGCCAACTCCTTTACTCCCGAGACTTTCCCAAGCCAGTACCTCGCCCTCTCAATCGTCCACTCTGCGAGCTCACATGCTTCCCTCACTTCACGCACGGGATCGACATATATGATCAGATCTTTTGGATCCGGAGGCACAACGCGAATCTCCCCGATCATCCCCGCTCTCTTCTTTCCGATCTTTTTCAGCCACTTCGGAAGGCAGGGAAGCTGCGACATCTGTCTCGCATGCTGAATTTGGAAGATGGAATGCTTGTAGTAGAATCTCACGGCTTCGAGATAGAAGCCTTTGCAGGTGAGGAGGAAGGGCGGAGCTGCGCTGAGGCCTTTCCGGTTGGCACGTGAGCGCCGCGGCAGGATGACGGTGGTTTCGTTGAAGATGTGGAAGTAGATTTCCTGCCGAAGTTCGAGGGGGAGGAAGGAGAGGGGGCTGGAGAGTTGCGGGTTTGCGATGCGGAGGGTGAGCTGTTTGCGGGAAGGCATTGTGTCGGTTGATGTTGATGCTGTTGTTGGATACGTATGTGTGCACGTGTTGAGGATGGCGATGACTGCTGGAGTTGGCTATTTTTGCTTGCGAGGGATGAGAGCGGGATAAAGAGGAAGGAAATGGAATTTATGCTCTTGGTGCGGGCTTAACAGTGAGCTGTCCAGATGGCATGTGAAGAGGCAGGCGTTGGGGACAGCATGTGCTCCTACTTGTGGCAAGGCAAGTGAAGGCTCCTTCCATTGGCAGCAACTACATGAACTACACGCACGTGATGGAAGTGAGCATGAGCTTTAGAACGCAGGCGCAATTTGATCTTGTAAGCTGTGCCTGGAGCGATTCCGAGCTATCTTCACGTTCACGCTGTATCTTCTCGCGTCAGTCCACAAGATAGCCTCGTTGCAATTCCATGCCGCGGACTCGCACAAAGAACCGGTGAAGTGCATCCGTCAGTTTCCTCCATCCTCATCCAGCGAGTTACAATTGAATCTTGAAGTTCTCGTGCTGGTTGAATCTCTCCGCCGCATCGAAATTCGTGCCCCGACTATAGCGCTTGCCGTGCGATGGCATGGCGAGGGTGCATTCCCATGCCTTTCACAGAGACCTTGCGCCAATCATCATGGCCACCATTCCACCGAAGGCTTATCGTCGGACAGTGCAGAAATGCTCATGCCAGAAACGACGGCGCGGTCTTGGCTTATCAAGAGATCGTAGAATTTCGTTGAAAAGGGGCCCAGACCGTCCTACTGAGCTTTAGCATCGATTCTCGAATAGGTAAATTGGAACTTACCTCGTAAAATGCGGCAAGAATGACTGCGCCCAGCTTCTCCGGATCAGAAGTCCAGATCTCTCAATGCCACCATGCGTGAAAAGATGGAGAGAAGTCTTAAGCACTTCCGCATCCCACACAGGTCTGCTGCAGACACTTTCAGCTATGCTTCGAATCTCCTCCATTTTCGTCAGGAGGGGCTGTATGAAGTTGTTTGCTCCTTCAAACAGCATGGTCATGCCACTCAATGCCGTGCAGTCTGTCCAGCTCTCCTGTATTTGGGACACACGCTTGGGTCCAATTGCCCTGAACCAGGTCTCCAGCCGCTTGTTGCGTTCAGAGTAGTCGAGGAAGATGCTTGGTTCGTTCAAGAAGATGGTGCTTGAGTAGTAAACGCCAATGGCTTCTTGATAAATGCGTTTGCAGGTTAGCAATATGCCAGGCGTGGCTGTGACATTGGGCCTCTTTCCATCGAAAAAACCTTGAATCGTTATACGGGGCCCAGAAAGAGCCAGCTCGTAGATGCGGTTGCGCAATTCTGCTGGCAGTGACATGAGCCGGGAGCCGTTTTGATCATTCACATCGAAGAGAGTCTTGGGTGTGAAGTCTACTTCGCGCTGAGCTGCGCAGTCACGTTTCGCTTTGCGCCTGCGTCGAGCCATGTTGTGATGTTGTGGACGCTTCTCCAACGTTGACTGCCAGCGATGGATTTCGCAGAGCAACGTGTCAAATTCCTGGTACGGTGTTCGTACTTCAAGAGCTTGTGGTGGGTGAGCCGAATGGGAGCGTCATGAAGTCGAGTTCGCGTTTGAAGGATCTGTCGCCGTTTGAGACAGGGGCTTTCGTTGGCGGAAAGTTGAGGCGCCACAGCACTGTGTAATTGAAGGGTAGTGCGAAATTGTCTAAAGGCTGGCTTGAAGGTTGCAATGGGGTTTGTCAGAAGAAAAATGCGGTGTGGTGCACCGGTGAGGAAGGAAAAGAGAAAACAAAAAGTGCGTGGGTTTAAAAGGTGGCCGCCAGGCAGCTACACCGAAACAAGCGCGCTCGTTGGTCAGCTGTCCGGTTTGTGAGATGCATCAGGTGCCAAAACGTTGCGTTTTCTCAAGACGCGAATGCGTCGTCGGCAACTGGATGAGAAGGATGAGCCACATGGTCGACACCGAACAAGCCCAACGTGCAAATTAAAGTCCGCGTACGACAATACGTACCTCTTCCTACTCGAACAGTCTTTTAGACCCGCATCATCTCGAAGCTGCAGTAATTCATACTCGCAAGATCCATACTTTGATAGAGCACGAAATCGCGTACATTTGTCAAGGTCTTAGTAGATGTCATATGTCTTGGCCGCTCACAACCAGAGAGGAGTCACTGCTTGTTGCGTCTCGAGCCGACAGCTCATAGCAAGCACGGTGGTGCATCAACGACGTACGCTGAGCCTCGTCCTATGTGGCGTCCTAGGACTGCTTTTCAGTCAAGCCGATGTCGATACTTTCCATCGATGTACAGACAGTCTCACGCGACAGAACGTCTGTGCAACTGATGACACGGACATCGGCTTTGCCAGACAGATCCACGTCTTGTATGCTTCCTACTGTTTTGAACGGCGCTTCAGATGGCCATGCTCTTCGGGCGAACAATCCGTCGAACGCCGATCTGCTCGCACTATGTTCCACGCTTGTCTGCATGCCATTCTGCCAGCATCCTTTCTCAAGCATCTGAACGGTCAGAGTGGTAATAATCGACTTCAGAATGAACATACGCTGTTGTTCATTCAGCAACTCCGTTGACGTGAGGTCCAAGGGGTGGAAAGTCATACGACCGTGCTATTCCCGACCAATCTCACGTCCAACCAATCCCGTGTGATCTTGGCCACATTGTGCCCCACTATGCTTCTTGCCCTGACAAACATTCAAAGAGACCATCATGCCATAGAAATGTCATCAAAAGATACTTCAACAACCTACCAGTTGACTTCGCTGCCATCACGTCGCTGCCAAGACTCCAGGCAAAGGGGTTCATGACAAGCGAGGTCCATGACCCTGGCCATTAATGACCTGAAGGAGAGTGCAGGCAGAGGACCCTCCATCGCATTAGAGACGGGTGTGCTTTCCGACGAGGACTTCGAACTTTGAAGGCCGCTGCAAAGCTTCAAGTATTCACGATGCACGCTCCAGGAACCTGTTTGGACTGCCGTTCACCTCCTTGAGCGAACAGGCGGCGCATTCGTCAACGTACAGTCAGTTCGTCCCGTGCAGTGAGCAGTTGTGCCCAGTCGGTCTGCTTTTCCATCTAGCGTGGATCCAGTTTCTGCTTGGTGCAGTGACACACACGATGAAAAAGCATTGCTACGTCAGTCATGAAGACGCTCATATATTCTACAGGAAAACGCTCCACTCATTGCCCTGCAATAGCTGCACGAAATTCTCTTCGTCACTGTAAGCGTCGACAGAGCTGAGAGGACATCATCTCGTTGAATCAAGCACCAATCTCGCGGTTGTGATCTTGTTTCCCACCATAACCTTGAGCAGTTCGGGCTGCCTGAGCACTACCCTGGTCTGCCTGGTCGTTGACGCTGCCGTATCCTGCCTGTTCTGCCGTCCCATCCTGGCCGGTAGTGAAACCGCTCAGACCTCCCTCTGAGATCGTCTGGCCGTATCGCATATTTTCTGCAGTCTTCTCGCCTCGCGCTGCTCGCTGCTGTGCGCCTTCAGTTGTGGCTGCGAAGTCTTCGGTGGTGTTCTCCGATGAGCTGCCAAATTGACCAGTCGACTTCGATTTGGGGACCGCATCGGTGTATTCTCCTTCGTATCTGGGTTTGTTCAGCTGTGTTCAAGTAGATTGCAAGTCAACGCATTGTACTGTGTCTGCTCGCCGCCCTTCTCAGTATCCATCAGGTTGGAAGACATGTTGCTTGCTATGGAATCCTTGCTGGACGTTCGACTCGATCACAGGCTGACCCTTCAGTTTGTAGCTTGGATGTTGTATTTGTATTTGTTTTGGAGGAAGCTGCAGTTGAGACGTTCAACTGTTGAGCTGCAGCAACAGAAGCATTGGAAGGCGCACCTCGCAAATATGACCTCATCTTATCCACAAAACGCCACGCTAAAGATCAGAAACATGTGATCGCATCCAGACAGCAGGAACCTCAGTCAAACAATTCATCGTCAAGATCCATGCCCAGAAAGTTCCTACTTCGCATCAGTATCGAATTTTGCGATGGTCTTTGGTGGCACTCACATCTCGTAGATCCGCATGAACTTCGTGACGAATGCCTCCAGGTGAAAGATGACTTTGGAGCCCATGCGGATGCGGTGCTCGTAGAACGCTGCCCATTTCGCAACATCTGGCTTGAGACTGTCGTCAAGCTTCGGCATGAGTTTAAACGTGAGTGTCTGGGCGTGGTCAGCTTGCAGTCCGCACAAACAATCTTCTCAGCACTTTACCTTCAGTATCGTCGTGGCAGGGATGCAGTGCGTCAACAGATCATACAACTTGGCGCGGACTTGCAGAATTCTCGCAGGACTCCTTTCCTCGATGATCTCCTTTGCGATAACTTCAATCAGCGCCTCCCAATCGGGTGGCGGTATAGGTGTCTTTTCAGAGACCTGCTCATTCTGAGCGTGTACGGCTTCGAACATGAGCAGCGCCCTCCTCAGATTCCTCTTCGACTCTCTTGCAATCTTCTTCTCCAATGGCTCGCAGCTAGCATACCTCTCATCCTTGCCAACCTTAGCAAGCACCTCGCAAATCTCTGCCTCAGTTGGCGCTGACACGCGAACGAGCAAGCAACGTGACCGGATGGGAGCAATTATGTTGGAGGTGCTGTTCGCCAGCAGGATGAGACGGAGATTGGGACTGTACTTTTCCATCGTCCGACGCAAGGCTGCTTGAGCGTCTCGTGTCAATTGGTCGGCTTCATTGATGACCACCACCTTGAAACGCTGCTTAGCAGAGAGATCGACCTGCTGTGTTTGGGCCACCTCTTTTAATAGATCCTGCACGACCACTCTATCGTAGTTTCCGACATCTGAAGGCGTAATCTCGAGGTGGTAATTCGACGAGACGATGTTAAACTCCAATTTTCGATTTGAGGTGGTCTGGAACACTCTGCTGTCAATCTTTATCTTCTCTACTCCAGGCCCATAGAGCGCCCGCAATGTAGCTGTAATCCGTGTCTTCTTGCCTGCTCCAGAGGGACCGTAGATGAGTAGATGGGGGAAATCGCCGCTGTTTGCGAGGGCTTGAAGTCGTTCCGACAGGTCAGGATGGTATGTGAGGGTCTCGAGGGTACGTGGACGATGCTTGTCAACGAGAAGAGCCATTGCGGATGGTGTAGCTCGATGGCGAGTTGGCTGATGTATGAGAGTGTTCTACGATGCGCGGAGCAACGCGCCGCCAAACGCGAAGACGACGCGAAGCGGACCCAGCTCCGCACTCCACCATGTTCAAAGCTTCTCCTCACCATGAACTTCAGCTCCCCTGTTTCAACATACAAATACACACAACCGTCTTTGCCCTGGAGATGATATGTACGTTCTACGAAGGTGGCCATCGAGAAGATGACTGGTATCTCGTCGCGACCGTAGAAGCAGACGAGAACATGGTACCAGGCCCACGAAACGATACTGCACGGCCTTCAGTTTGATTACCGACTCTACATCACTATGAACAGGTTGGACGATTGCTCGGTGGCGAAGCAGCATTATTGGGATTTGTTCGCCCACATCCACGAATCACGCCCGTAGCCGTGTCGTCAATTGCAGAATTGTATGCCGCTCCACAATTAGGATCACTGCCCGGGTTCGATCATCAGCACGGGCTCAAACAAAACCTTGCAATGCGAAGGACGACTCACCTTGCGCCACCACTGGCGTTCTCAAAATATGAACAGATGTCGTGTGTGAAGCAGTCTTGAGTGTAAGCATTGCCGAGTGCTGCACCACTACACCCAGCACCGCATCTTCCATTGCAGCTATAACTGTTGACAGTTTGTCAGCTGAGTATCTCGAATCAGTACGCTGTCTACACTTACTCTCCGCCATTTGCACTGTTGATGCCAAAGTTGCTCCCAACGGTACCGGTCCAAGAGCATGTCTGTCCCGCTGCGTTCGTCCATCGGGCTGTCGCTGTCTGGCCGACTTGGAGGCAAGTGACTGAGCGCCTGTCGAGTATGGGGTTGGCGAATGCCAGTGTAAAAATGGCCGTGACGACGGCAAGGTGCTGGGAGCCAATCATTTTGGAACTAATTCTCGATGTGAAGGATGGCAACTAAATTCCACCACGGACGCTTCAGAGCACTTTAATACTCACGGAAGATCCCTGTTTCACTCTCTCCCACCGAAGCCGAGATTTCGGATGCATCTACTAGTGGTAAGTGGTGCGCACCTCGGTTTCTTCTTACAGCGGAGAAGGTGCGTACCTCGGGCTTCAATCAAAGACTTTGCGTGATCGAGCCTAGGCGTAGAAAGCTCTCCACTGACCACACGGCCTCCGAACTATGGAGCTTTGCCTGTTCTTGGCCATAACCTCTGGAACCCCTGTTGACGCGGTCGGCAGTACACTAGGTCTATTGTGTCGGCCGGTCGCATTCGCGACTATCCCTGCACATTGCACAATTCGCCGGCGAACCGAAGACTCGTGTCAACATCACTCGCCCTTGGCATCAAGAATTGTACGCCACTCATACCAGTTTCCCTCGTTGACTCTTCAATAATGACTGTAATGACCCATTTATTTGGTTTGATTCTTACAATATGGATTACCGCAATGAGCGGTCAGCATGATGTGTACTCGTCAAGCTCAAATTTGCATACGCTGCCTGCTACGTGAGACTCTCAATTGAGTCAAAAGACTAAACCCTACCAGCTTCGCCGACAGCGTTCCGAGCATTTTGGCCCCTCTTGTAGTCTTTCCGCCACTGCTCTGCGTATTTCACGCCAAAGCCATGCTGGAACACCCGCCTTACTTCCTCCAAAGTCATTTGAGCGCAGTCTGGGAAGCAGAAGAAGACGAATATCCAACCGATCGTGCAAAGTGCAGCATAGAAGCCAAAAGTGCCCGAAGGAGTGATATTCTTCATCACCGTGAGGAATGTTGATGAAACGACAATGTTTGGACCCCAGTTGAAGACATTGATCATCATAGTGCCCATGGCGCGGACTTCCATTGGGAGGAATTCATTTGCTTGCCAGGGAACACAGCCAAGACCAGCGGCGTAGAACGCCACAAAGAGAATCATGGCTACCAGGACGAGGTAAGCGGGCCAGCCGACCTCATCGCTCGTGAGCTCAAGGGTCCTGTGGTCGATTGGAACCCAGTTGAAGGCAATGGCGGCAAGCACAAGGCAGACAGGCATACCCCACATTGTCCACAGGAGGAGCCTTCGACGGCCGAAGCGATCGATGATGAAGATGCTCAGGAAAGTGAAGATCCAGTTGACACCGGCAACAACGGTTCCCACTGCGATGGGGTTGGAGAAACCGACTATATCGAAAAGCGTCGATGAATAATCTGGCCTTTGTCAGAGAAGTTCAGGCGAGTCCACAAAATGACTGACTGACACATGAGTGTGTTGAACCCACAGAATTGCTGGAAGAACATGAGCCCTCAAGCAGCAATTCCGGCACGGAGGTTGGCGGGGATGGTAGACAACATGGACAGCGACTTCTGGAATGAGATCTCTCCGTTCAAAGCCTTAGAAGCGTTGACACCATGCTCAATGGAGATCATCTTCGCTGCATTTTGCTGTTCCGAAGCATTCACATAGATGCTGCGGATGACGGACTCGCACTGCTCTACCTTCCCGTGGAACATGAGCTGACGAGGCGATCTAAACGGTTTCAGCAGGGCCGCATAAATGGAGAAGGCGGTTATACATACTCAGGGCACCAAAACCATAGTATACCGAGGATAATCGATGGTAGTGCACCAATCCCGATCATATACCGCCATCCGTGGTTGACATTGTAGAAGGCCGCGTCGAATGCGTGAGCAAGAACAGACCCAGTCGCGAGGAAGATCATGTCCACGGAAATCATTCGACCTCGGAACCTGGCGGGAGAAATCTCTGCAATGTACAGCGGCACAATCATGGACGCGGAGCCGACACCAAGTCCAATCAGAAAACGTCCGACATACATTTGTGCGACTTCGTACGTATTCCGGTGTCCTCGATCGATTCAATCATGGTCACGCCGGTCTTCTCTTTCGACGCGTGCTCTGATGCATCGTCATTGACGTGATGGTCGTGAGTGGTAGCCGTTGGAAGCGCCATAGTTGCCTGTACAATACAGCACGATGTGGATGGCTGACAGAAAGACCGAGCAACTTTTGTTCTTGCAAGGGCCGACGACTCGTTCGGGAGCTGGAGGGGGTTTAAATTGGCTTATATGTATTCACTTTGAGTTACGGGCGACCGGGCAGCGTGGCAAGTGGGACCAGAGCACGACACGATTACAATGTTCAGCCCGTGGGGCCCCGCGTGGCGTTTCAAGGATGGAACCAGTAGCTTTCGCCGGAATTCCAGCGAAGATTCGGACCGTGAACGACAAGGCCAGATGCTTGTCGGCAACTGGCCGGCGTCCTGAGTGTTCAGTCTAGCCCGACAGTGGGTTTGCGGAAGTGGGCTTTGCCAGTGAGGCCAATCCTGTTTGACCTGTCTGGCTTCGAGATCTGGCAAAGCCGTCAGACGCAAGCCACAATGTTGTCTCTCAGCGGCGGTTGCGAGGTTGTGCGATTGCGGCACCAGGTGCCGAACCTAGTGGCAATACATAGTGGCTACCATGAACAGGTAGTTCACAGACTGTGGTTAAGGATGGTGAAGTCGGCCGAGGACAAGGAAATTTTGACCGAAAACCCGGCAAGCGGAGCAGTGGATATCTTGGCGATTACTGATCTGTGTGCATTGAGGAGCTAGAGGGTGAACCTTGGTGCATATAGCTATACGGATGACTTCAATGTGGGTCTCGCATTGAATGTTTCGGCGTTGGCAAGAGGTTGTCGAGTTGCCGAAGGCAGCGGCGGTATCGATAGGCGATCAGCCGCATCGACAGACGCCGAACACAGAGCAATGCAGCATCGATTACGATACCACATCCAGAAATTACGTCGAATGGTCGTTTACGGTCTTCCGGTCCATCTTCGCCTGGCTCGTGCTTGTAATACTGGTTGAGCGTTCTGACACGCAATCATATCTTGAGGCATGGCCGGTCATGGATGACGCGCTACTCGCTATCATCCTCCCACTGTGCCACTAGAGACTGCATGAGGCGCCCAACTCTCCATCCAGTCTGGTCTCCCATATCCTGAAGGAAAGCCAGGCACGCCTGTTGATCCCCCTGCTTTCTCAGGCTACCGCCCCAGACGTGAAGGCAGTGATGAGCTGTGAACCACGTGTTCTGAGCGCGAGCGTTCGATCTGGCAATTCCCACCGCACGAAGTAGGTGGTAGCGGACCTGTTCCTCCACATTACGGTGCTCGTGGATATGGTCGAAGGGCCTTGCAGATGTGACACGCGCGGCTACGGCTAGCACAAGCCGTGCAATGTGATAGTATTGCAGGCCAATGGCATGTATCGGAGCCAACATCCAAATCTCTGGCAAGTGCTGACCACCAGAAGGATTCCGATCGCGGAAGTGGATGGGATTGAAAGTATGAGGCTTTGTAAGATCCCACTCGGCGATACATGCTCGGATATCGGCCATCGCGGCGAGATCTGCCACGTCAAGAAATGCAACAGAAAGGAGCCTAGCCAGCAGAAGGACCATTCTGTTTGTCCACGCAGAATCTCCGTCTCCCTGTATCCAAGTAGCGCCGTCAAAAGGTGGCAGACTAGTACGAAGGACTGTCTGCGTCGTCAGAGAGGCATATATGTCTTCTCGGAGGCAGAGCCAAGCTGTGGCCTCGCGAAGTCCGCCGGAAGAAGCGAATGCAGATACGTCGTTGAGAATCCGAGTCACACCTTCCAGATGGAAACGGTTGTCGTACTCTAGAGCCAGTCAGATTATTTTCTTATTACCGACGCTTCTACATACCATCCATTTCTTCGTTCTGCCGCAGGATTGCAACAGCAGCAAGTAGCCCCTCGCTCATGGACTGCTGTCCCGACATTGCTGGTATGAGCAGTCGTAGGCATGCGTCTTGATGCTCAAGCGCTTCTGCATCTCGGTTAGCACACCGTCGATTCATATGTCGCGCAGAGAAGGCACAGATTGCATGTCTCAGCACGCAATCGGTCAAAGCAATGCGACAGGCTTCAATCTCGAAAGATCTCCGCGGATCTGGCCCATCGGCCCATAGAGCCATATTTTCCGTGAAGTTTCGGAGTAGAATAGCCTCTGACTCCGAAAGAGGCTGGATGGATTGCTGATGTGGGCTGTGTAGGTCGTTCGACTCCGTAGAGAGCAGTGTCCATGGTGATTGGGTCGCTTGTAAGTTCGTGCCAGGGGATGTCCCATTGAGGATGCCAGCAACTGTTGGCGGAGATAGTAACAGGTCGGTTTGACCTCGATTCAAATCTTCTAGCGTTACGTGCGCCACTGATGGCGTTCGCGATCGCTTCAGTGGCGAGAGCAATACCGTGCGCATGGTTGGACGAAGAGTCTTGAGGAGGCAGACTTGGTTGGGCCCTCGCAGCAGGGAGCCTGAGTCTTTGCGCATCTTTGTACAGTGACGCAGGGCTGTCGCCGTGATAATAATCTATGAGTTCTGGCGTTTCGTCGCAATAACGGAGTTCTGTCCTCGGCTGAGTCCAGATTTGCTGTGGCGACCAAGCCAAAGGCTGTCCCTTCCCGGCATGCTTGAATCTGATGATAGGAGTCCTTATGCATTCCATGCCTAGTTCTCGACAGTGATGGCAGCCATGTTCGGCGGCATCACATCTGACCTTGCGGATGCGGCAGTTTTCGCAGACTTGGAGAGTTTTGGTATTGCTTCCGCTGCCATCGCCTCTACTCCTGCTCATATTGACGCCACATCAGTACAGTACAAGACACAAGGACAACCACTAGGCCCATGTCGTCTTGTGGAGATGGGGTTGACGCGGCATCGCCATGACTGTTATGAACAACAGAATGGAACGCCACACTGGGTTGCGGCTATCGGCGAGTGCGACGTTCGGCGAATGCTAATTGGTCTTCAAATTTTGAAGGCTCTCCGCACAGCATTCATGGAACATTTGGTGTTGCGCAAAGACGGATGGAGGGCACGGGCAGTAGACGCAATCCTAACTGATCAATCACAAAGCTGCAATATCTGTCTTACATGTCACAAGCCCGACTCGTCAATTAAACGGGTCGGATGGTGACTAGTCAAAAGGTACGCCCCTGTACCGTTCATGGAATTATGCACCACGCCTTCTCCATATGGCGAGGCATACATATGCGGGCATATTATTATACGCTTGTCTCGCTGCAATGCAATCGCGCAAATGTGAACTACAACCTCGATGCGGGTCTTGTGATCCTCTCGCCAGTCTCATCAAAATGCAGCTTCTCTCCTGTCCGCAAAGCTTCTTGCAAATAAGTACCGATCCTGAGTGCCTGCACGGCACCTGCAAGCTTGAATGGCAATGGCTTGTCATCGAGCACTGCTTCCGTGAATTCGTTACTCTCGCGAATGAATGCCGGCTCGAAACGATCCCAATAGGTTTGTCCGATCTCCCTGCGAATTCCCGTGGCCTCGTGATGCTCCACAAGGTCATGGGCTGGATTGGCATTTACTGTCAATTTCCCATGCGTCCCAATGACTTCCGTCATATCGTGCTGTCCGACTGCCATCATGCGGCAAGCATAGAAATACGCGATCTTCCCACCCCAGAACTCGACAATTCCCACCCCGTTATCGACGTCCCCGTACTGCTTCAAGCCTTGGTATCGGGCACAAGTTCCGACCGCGGAGACACTCTTCACTACACTGTCCTGTCCAAAGAACCATAGGGAAAGATCGATATCGTGGACTGAAGCATCCACAAAGATGGACCCCGACGATTTCGAGTAATTAATGAAATAATCGTCGTCCCGATACTTATCGCAAGTCTGCGAGCGAAAGACTACAGGACGACCAATGTCCCCCGAGTCTGCTTTCTTCCATGCATTTCTGTATGACTGGTCGAACCTGCGGCTGAACCCGGTCATGATTTTCAAATGAGGAAACTGCTTTGCGACATTGAGTACGCTTTGGCTAATTTCAAGGTCGGTAGAGAGCGGCTTCTCGCACAAGACATGTTTGCCTGCTTGGATGGCTCGGATGGACTGAGGGGCATGCTCCGTCGTGATACCAGACACGATCACCGCTTCGATGCCGGGATGCGCGAGCATTTCGTCAAAGTCGGAGTAGAGCTTCACGCCGGCTGGCTCGAGAGCTGATTTTGCCCATGCTAGAGCTTTGGGATCGGGGTCGCAGACTGCGACCAATTCGGCTCGAGGAGTCTTTTCGAGATAATTGACAGCATGGCGGGCACCCATACGGCCAAGGCCACTGACGGCGACTTTGAGCTTGCGGGTCATGTTGGAAGTTTCTGCGGCGTGCGGGACGGTGAACGAAAGTGGAAGAATGTGCCGTTGAAGAAGGGAGCCATGTTGCCGTATTTATGACCTTCGGCTCTATCCGCAAACGTGCGGTCTTGACAGTCCTGCACTTAAGCGGTCTGAAGCCGTGGACTGTGGGCGAACCGTCGTTGTGGCGTTATGGAGAAAGGAGACCTGCCGACTTGTCGGGCGGGTTTGCCGTTTCTAGTCAAACGGGGCAATCTTCCCCACAGGGGATCAGCAAGTCTGCACACAGAGGAGCCAAGTTCAGAACAATGGTCCGCATGCCTCCACGATTTTCGGCGGTATCGGCATTTGAAACTGTGAGAAGAAGTGCAATGTGTCCATATTGAGACATACGTAGAGAAATACTGGCGAATGTGAGTAATACTGACACATTCGTCACTCGCCAAGCACATTTGATGGCGTTGACGTCTCAAGCGTGAATTTTGGTATGCGGTATCCTGACCTCTAATATTTTTCCTCCTCAACGTGACTGATCGCACTGCCTTTTCTCTCCACTTCTTGCACTCGATGCTCCAGATCATGGTTGTCAAAGTCTTTCATGTTCATGGTGGGCACGAACAAAGGCGCATTTGTGAACAGATAGTTCATCTCCTCCAGCGGACGTTTAGCAGTCTCAGGTTGAATGGCCCAAAACCAGAGAGCGTTGGTGAAGTTACAAACGACGAACAGTATGTAAAACCTCCAGCCAATGCGATTGATAGCTATTGGGGTGACCTGGCCAATCATCGTGTTGAAAGCGAACGAAGTCATCGTGGCGATCGACACACCTTTCGATCGCGTACGAGTGTCAAAGATCTCTGCCGGTACGATCCAGCTCAGAGGACCATTTGTAGCACTGAAGCAGAAGTTGTAGATCCATGTGATGACGATAAAGCCCCAGGACGCAGCATCATTGTTCGTCTGTCCGGGCGGGAATTTAGCCAGGAGGATCGTCGCAATTATGAAAGTAATACAATTGCCGATGTTGCCTCCGATCATAGCCCACCTGCGCCCAGTGTAGTCGATGAACAAGATGCAACAAAATTGTGCAATAATGGCGATGACCGAGGAAATGCCCTGATACTTCAGCGTGTCGCTACCAGGTATTCCCATTTGACGGAAGATATCAGGTGAATAATATTGGATGGCGCTCACACCCGTCATTTGAACAGATGCTTGAATTGATACGGCGAGCAGGAGTCGTCGGAACGAGGATTTGTTAGTGAAGAGCTCGACATAAGACTTTGCCTCATTCTCCTTCTCGAACGTAATCATGTCTTGGATCTGATCATACTCTGCTCTGACCCAGGCATCGTTTTCGTTGCCGTGAGCGTGTAGTTTGGCCAGAGTTGCAAGCCCTTTCTCAGGTTTACCGTGGGCGATGAGCCATCTAAGTGAGCACGTGATGTTAGTCAGAACACCTCGGATATCATATCGTAGCTAAAGAATGCAGATGCACGAACCTTGGTGACTCCGGGAAGAACATAATCAAGCCGGCCAAGAAGCCTGCTGGTACTACCTGCAGTCCTAAGCTGATTCTCCATTGATTGGAGCTGCTTGCTGGAATGTGTGTATAAGTAGCATAGCTGACCCAAGAAGCGACCAGTGCTCCAACACCCAACATGAACTGTTGCAAGGCCGTCACTCTTCCTCGAATAGATGGATGTGCGAGTTCTGCCTGATAGAGAGGCACGATCATAACCAAGAAACCGACTCCAATACCGGCGATCGCTCGTCCGGCATAGAGATAGGACAAGCCTTGAGCGCCAGCCTGTAGACCTCCGCCCAGTATGAAAATGACGGAGCCAATCAAGATCGTGACCTTTCTTCCCAAAGAGTCACCTGTGGGACCGGCGAGTCCTGCGCCAATGAATGCGCCGCCAGTAAAGACGGACACGACTGCTCCGGTCTGAGCCTTCGTGGGACTGAAAGTGTTGACGAAGTTTTCTGATGCGACTGCGCCGGCAATGACTCCAAGATCGTACCCATATAGAACGGAACCGAGGGAGGCAAAGACAGCGACCAAGAACTAATATCTACTTTAGTAGGTTGCTCAAGTGCGAGTCAAGTTGAGTGACTGACCTGATACCACTTTGGCGGTAGCGCCATCTTGTCGAAAGTAGTCTTCACTTTGCAAGACTCGTTGGATTGTGCGACAAGCGACGTTTACTGCGTTTTGTATTCAAGTCGCATTCTTTGTGACTTTCGGCCCTTTTCGACAATAGGAATATTTTGTGGCGCCTATTACCACACGGAAGGAATACTTCCAGATCTTGGAAAGCGCAGAGAATGGTCAAGGCTTTGGCTTGTAATGCGACTTGTCAAGGGATATGCCCAATTCAAGTGATGGAATACTGCTGTGGAGCGGAGGGGTCTCCATTTCTGGGGAGGAATAGACTTTGACTCGGTCAAGCTCGCGGCGGACTCTATGCCGTCTAGCGAGGTGGAGTATGATTCTCCACCAGTAGCGACTGCGTTCCAATGCCAACAAGGCCATAGCTCTCGTGAGCAACCCTACAAGCATCTGCAGTATCTGCAGAAGCTGGCATGTGAGAGAAAGTCAAACTTGCAGTGCTGCGCAAAGTTCAAACCTCGTTACGGCACTGAGTCAGGTATTCGTCAGTGGGTGGCTTGCCTTTGTTCTCTGCTCAATTCACTGTCTGTCGCAAGTGCCACCTCATTCACTTTCAACCATCTGCCATGACGACTTTCGCCAAGATTGGGGCAAACGAGCAGCCCTCAATCTCTGTATACCCTTCTCGCAAGCTGTCCAAGATTAACGACAATGTTTTTGGTGGATTCACCGAGCACATGGGACGCTGCATATACGGCGGTCTGTACGATCCTGACAATCCGAACAAGCACCTGATCGACGAGAATGGCTTCAGAGTAGATGTCATTGAAGCCATGAAGGAGCTTAATGTGCCCAACATCCGATATCCCGGCGGAAATTTCCTTGCAACCTATCATTGGATTGATGGGGTCGGTCCGAGAGAAAAGAGACCCAAAAGACCAGAGCTTGCGTGGCTTGGGATAGAAAGCAACCAGTTTGGTACGGACGAGTTCATGAAGTGGTGCGAGCTTGTAGGAACAGAACCGTATCTTGCACTCAACTTCGGTACTGGGACCCTCGACGAGGCAATGGCATGGCTGGAGTACTGCAACTCGACTCAGGACACGTACTATGCCAATCTGCGACGAAGCCATGGTCGCGAAAAGCCGTACGGTGTGAAGTATTGGGCTCTCGGAAATGAATGCTGGGGTCCTTGGCAAGTAGAACAAATGACCAAGGAAGATTATGCGAAAAAAGCATATCAATGGGCCAAAGCGCTGAAGCTCATCGATCCTTCCATTATTCTCATTCTGTGCGGCGAGACAGGTCATTCGGAGTGGGACTTCCACGTCCTGAAGGAATGCATACGATGGGATCAGCATGCTTTGGGGGCGGGTAATGTAACTGCCAGCTTGATCGACCTGCACAGCATCCACATCTATACCGCCAGCGAAGATCCGGTGAAGAACGCCTTGGCCCCTAGATCAGCTGAAAGAGCGATCGAGATCGCTGCGGGGCTCATTGATCTGGCGAGGATCCAAAACAACGTTCCAGCTTCCGTTCCTAGGCAGACGATATGCTTCGATGAATGGAATGTCTGGGATCCGCAGCGGGCTCCTGGAGACCTGGGAGCAGAGGAGAAGTACACGCTTTCAGATGCTTTAGCTGTGGCAGTCTGGCTCAATGTCTTCGTCCGGCAGAGCAAGTACGTGGGGATGGCGAACATTGCTCAGAGTGTGAACGTTATCTCACCCCTGATGACTTCAAAGGATGGAGTCTTGAAGCAGACAACGTGGTGGCCGTACCTCTTGTTTTGCAAATATATGCGTGGACATGCGATCGCAACCCACGTCAGTTGTACAGCGTACGATGGCGAGACTCAACCGAAGTGGCTGCAGGCTGCTTCGGAATTGCCTTGGCTAGATGTATCTGCTGCCATCAGTGAGGATGGTTGGGTTAGCTTGGCCGTTGTCAATGTGCATCTCGAGCATGATTTTGATGTCGCTCTAGATGGCATCAATGGCCAGGTGCGTGTATACACTGTCAGTGGGAAACAGTGGAACGTGGTGAATACTGAGGAGGAGCAAAATGTTGGAGTTGCAGAAAGCCAGTGGGATGCTGGGAACGAGTATAAATTCCCGAGGCAGAGTATGACGATGCTGCGATGGAAAGTATAGCTGGGGCATGTAAAGAAGGGAGTGGGCCGTGTAGGAGGTTGTCAAGAGTTAGAACGTCGTGTTTTGTGGCCTCAGGCATCAAAGATAGCGACAACTCTAATTACGCCAAGCCCACGCACTTGCAATTGCGGATCGAGCTACGCTCGAAAACTTCCTCGATCACAATCGCGTTCGACCACCACCGTCACTAACTAACCACAGCAGAGCACCTTGACGGTTACGAGTCAAGATGAAGCTCAACATCTCCTACCCAGCCAATGGCTCGCAGAAGCTCATCGATATCGAAGATGAGCGCAAGCTCCGCGTCTTCATGGACCGCCGCATGGGTCAGGAAGTCCCAGGTGACAGCGTCGGCGACGAATTCAAGGGCTACATCTTCAGAATCACCGGCGGCAACGACAAGCAGGGTTTCCCAATGAAGCAGGGTGTTATGCACCCAACCCGTGTCCGACTCCTCCTCTCCGAGGGCCACAGCTGCTACCGCCCACGTCGCACTGGTGAGCGCAAGAGAAAGTCTGTCCGCGGCTGCATCGTCGCCATGGATCTGTCTGTCCTTGCTCTGTCCATCGTCAAGCAGGGCGATGCAGACATTCCAGGTCTCACGGATACCGTACACCCCAAGCGTTTGGGTCCTAAGCGCGCGACCAAGATCCGCCGCTTCTTCGGTCTCAGCAAGGAAGACGATGTGAGTACCTCTTCGAGGCTCTATTTCCTCTTCGCCAGCCCGCCTTGAGCGTGTGCTGAGTCTGAGTCTCCGCCTTGCGCGCGTGAACGAAGTTCTGCTTAGATGAAGCGTGAACCGACGTTCTGCCCATGGCCGAGCTCAGTCACTGAGGCCGAAACAATTGCTAACGTGTGTCAACGTGATAGGTTCGCAAGTTCGTCATTCGTCGTGAGGTTCAGCCAAAGGAGGGCAAGGAGGGTGCGAAGCCATACACCAAGGCCCCACGCATCCAGCGTCTGGTCACTCCTCAGCGTCTCCAGCACAAGCGCCACAGGATCGCACTCAAGCGCCGCCGCGCAGAGGCTGCCAAGGATGCCGCCGTAAGTTGTCCATGTCCACCATCCGTTGCAGCTATCGCTAATACCACGGACAGAACGAGTACGCCCAGGTTCTCCACAAGCGTGTCTCGGAGGAGAAGGCCAAGGTTGCCGACATGAAGAAGCGCCGTGCTTCCAGCATGCGCAAGTAGGCATAAGAAAAGGGTTAGACATGGCGCTATGGGACGGATTATGCATTGTACTCGAGCGAGGCCCTCGAAGATCTCGTGATGACTTGAGATACCTGCTACAGGCGCACCATCCAGCGTAGATGGGTGAGTTTGGCGTTTTGCTACGTAGCTGCAGAGTCAGGACGCCGCACATCGCGGCCAAAAACGGACCCAGCACAAAATCGTTCTCACCCATGGAATCTCTCGAGTCTCGCATCGTCTCCTTTAATATCCCGTGTAGTGGTGAAGCACGCGTGTGTCAGTGAATCATGGCGGCAACCAATGCCTCCAAGGACCAGTCCTATTCCGAGACTGATAATTTTCGTCGTATTCACGGATCATTGTTGATCTTCACATCTGCGACATCAAAGTGACATTTGGCTGAGAAGTGCCAAAGCACGGCCACTTCCGACCTCTTTGCTCCGACCCTGTCGTCGTTACCCTTTTCGGTGACTGCCGATCTGCCGAAGCGGGCACTAAAGTTCTCTCCCACCTGACGACGACTATTCCGATCTTTGTTCGTCGCATCTTCCACCATGACCCACCACTTGTTGCTGATTGTGCTGCAGAGCTCCCGGTCGCATCACTATGGCGACAACCAACAGCATCAAATTGCTCACCGGTAACAGTCATGGTGGCCTGGCGAAGCTTGTAGCCGAAAGGTACGTCGACAAGAAATCTGCGGCTTTCATGTGACAGCTGTCGACGAGCGTCACGAAGCACCGCGCAGACTGACGATGCGACGTCCACAGGCTAGGCATCGAGCTTGCCAAAATCATGGTTGTGCAGTACTCAAACAATGAATCGAGCATCAGTATCGGAGAGTCCGTCCGAGACGAAGATGGTGGGTGACATCGTCGTCGAGCAGTACCATCAGAAGGATGACTGACTTTTGCAGTCTTCATACTCCAATCCACCGAGCCCGGCAACATCAACGACCACATCATGGAGCTGCTTATCCTGATCAACGCATGTCGAACCGCCTCCGCGCGCCGCATCACAGCCGTCTTACCCAATTTTCCATACGCCAGGCAGGACAAGAAGGACAAGAGTAGGGCTCCCATCACTGCGAAGCTCATGGCGAACATGCTCCAGACTGCTGGGTGCAACCACGTCATCACGATGGATCTCCACGCCTCACAGATCCAGGGCTTCTTCAACGTGCCGGTGGACAATCTATACGCAGAGCCCAGCACGCTTCGGTGGATCAGGGAGAATCTTGCTGTGAAGGAGTGTGTCATTGTGTCGCCAGACGCAGGGGGTGCGAAGCGCGCCACGAGTATTGCAGATGCACTCGACCTGCAATTCGCCCTCATTCATAAGGAGAGAGCGCGGCCGAACGAGGTGTCACGCATGACACTTGTTGGCGACGTCCGGGACAAGATCGCTATCGTGGTCGACGATATGGCAGATACGTGCGGCACACTGGTCAAAGCCGCAGACGTGGTCATGGAGCACGGTGCCAAGGAGGCAATCGCGATTGTGACACACGGCATCCTTTCGGGCAATGCTATCGAAAAGCTGAACGGTGGACAGCTCAAGAAGCTTGTCGTGACCAACACTGTGCCGCACGAGGAGAAGAAGAAGTTGTGCGACAGGATTCAAACCATCGACATCAGCCCCACCCTAGCTGAGGCAATTCGGAGAACGCATAACGGCGAGTCCGTGTCGTTCTTGTTCAAGCACGCACCCTTGGATTGAACATGGCTTGGGTGGCTGAAAAGTTTTGGAGTCTGTGAGATCGTGCGGGAGCTTTTTGGGGTTGTTATGATACCAACCTGAGCTGTAGATGGACTTATTCACACGGCGTCAGATAAGGAGAAACATGGCGAAATCATAGATGTTCTGATTATCATGCTAAGCTCCTTGACGATAACTTTTTCGAGTTGCCAGCGTCATACTCATTTGCACCGTAGTCGAGGAGGGCGATCGTCCTTGGCTTTTTCGACATCACCTACCTGAGCAGGCACGCTCAGCCATCACGGAGCTATGGTGATGGGCCCGCAACGACGTGCCCCTGATGCTTTTCACTGGCTCATTCGAATGCTTGTAATGTACGCGAGGTTGCGTTTGAAAGATCCTCTAGGAGGCTAGGGAGCAGATGCAACGGTGGTTTGGATGCGCAGATAATTGGACTAGTGCTCTGCCGCGCCCCTGGAACATCTCTAGCCCGGCAGAGAGAAAATCGGTGCACTGAACAGGGGGTTTTGAGCACACGTTATGAAGACCTCTACTTGTGGCAAACGGGCGTGGATATCGAAAGCCTTGCACTGGAAGAATACACTCAAAAAGTGCGCTGGAAATTGTTCGCAAGTGCTTCCAGTACTCTAGAGCAGACGAAATGAAGGACGAGAAGTTGTCTGGACGATCGGCTGGACATAGCCAGTGAAGAGCATGGTACTAGAGTTCAACGTTTCATTGACAAGGTATTAGACAACTGGCGCACACGACGGCTCAGATGTCTTGTCTTCCGAGCGGAAGTCTTCACCAACATTTCTTATGCCCAGGAGTTGGCTGGAGGAACCCGTGTCGACCACTCTCAGACCGACAGACCAACATATCAGAAATTGGTATGGTGTTCTTATCATCTCCAACAGATGGCTCATGCGCAGTCCTGAGCAATGCAGATCGTACATTCTCGCTGTTGTTCTGCTGCAAGTCCAGCCCTGCATTCTACTCGCACGCTACCACATTTTACGTCTTCCTGCCTTTTCACCGCCCGTCACTCACCGCCCGTCTGATCGAAGCAGTCTCGCTACTGCCCTTTAGCCTTCCTTAAAGTACCCATGAACCCTTTGATCCAGGAGAAATGTCCAGCACTCGTTCCCAGGCTTCCTCCAGCAAGTTTTCCAGTCTTCGGGTCGTACCAGCAGCCATCGTCTGAGCTCGCCAATCCGTACCGCTGCGTGTTCTGATTCCGATCAATTCCCTCTCTCCACGCTTTGCAGATGACAGGACTATCTATCATAACGTTCACTTCTTGCGAATGGAACCAACTCTGCGTGTCCTGGTTTCCGGAACCCTGGATCGCAACACTTTCGTCCACGATCATGAGCTTGATGTGACAGGACCTCTGCTTGAAATTATTGTGGATCAGATGGTCCTGGTCCGCAGCAACGTAGTAGTGTACTTTCAACAGCGTTTTCTCGTCAGCTTCAAGCTGGGAGTAGAGATAGTTGGCGTTCATTTCATTCGTGCCTCCTTGACCTGGGAGCAGCTCGCCACCGTCGTTATAGCCGAGGCAAACGTAGTACGTTATTTCGGTTCCTCGTTTGACCGCACTGATCAGCGCGGCCAAGAGCGGTTTTGCGTTGAGGTCGGGAGTCATTATGAAGATTGTCCGCTTCGCGTTCCGGACCAGGGATAGAAAAGCTTCATTCTGTGGTAGGAACACGGAGTCGCTGTTCATATTCGCGTATGGCTTGCGAGAGCACATTGCCATTGGAATAGGCTCCACATTCGGCAAGGGAATGAAGGGGAAAAAGTTCAAATTGTTATCGTGATCTGAGGCTGTCGCTTTGATCGACAGACCGGTCGGTTTGTTCAGATGCCGGGCGACAGCGTCGACCCGCGGTTCTCCGGGCTTGAGAGGTCTCAGTACGGATCGCATTCGCTCGATCTCAGCACCCATGTTCTCGTCATAGTGCGGATCCATCGGCATGTGCTCTGGCAGCTCAGCTTCGATCGGCTTTTCTGGCAGTCGAAATGACCCATCTGATTCTAAAAGTGTCGTGAAACTCTGATCCTGGTATGTCGGTGGCTCTTGGCTGGCAGCTAAAGTCTGTCGGCAAGGCAGTGCGGGTTCAAGCTGATTGTGCCAACTAATCAAGAACGTTTCCCAGATCGAGTCGACAATGGGCCCTTCTAGATGCGTCATCATTTCCAGGTTGTCGTTATCCTGAATATTGTTACTCGAAACAGTTGCGATTTGTCGATCGACAATCATGAACTTGCTGTGAAAGGTGCCGAGCGGAGGTCGATGGAAGTTGACAATTGCAAGGTCGATGTTCGGCATCTGCTCAGGCGGAGGAAGTCCAACGCCAGCAGCTTGCCATCCAACCGAGTCCACGTCCTGGTGGTTGTTCATTATTTGCTTGAGAGCACCTGGAAATGTGTTAGGCGGTATCGATCTCGTTAGGGGCTGTCCTACCTCGATCGAACATGATCTTGACCACGACACGCTCGCCACGCGATCCTGCACGTCTGGAAAGCTCAATCAGCGCATCGTTGATAAACGTGCTGGCTCCAGATTTCTTCCAGAAGTTAGTCGCAAGTAAGACTTCCTTTTGAGCTCGCACGATGAGGTTTGACATGTGTCGAAGTTGGTCATTGAGTGGCGCAATGATAGTCACTACAGGCGGCCGGGAATGTCAGCGTCCTGATGATGGCGAAGATCATTCTGCCAAAAAATGTTTTGTGGCCATTGCTTCGCCCGAGGCTTGCGTATAATGGGCGTCATGGACTGAGAACTCGTGTCGATAACAGCAGACCACGGACAATGTGCCACACATCGCAATCAACATTGTACTTACTAGGCACGTATCCAAGCGTCCCAATGAGCGAAGGAGAGACGCAGTCCGCGAGAGGATCTCGTTCCAAACATTGTAAAAGGTCGTGAAAGGCGTGCAAGAACAGTTCACTTGGTTGGGTGTCGCCAAACTTGCCGCAACCTTTGGCCCATTGCAACGCGTCTACTGAAGAGGCTCCACGATGTTCTGGACTTTCCGCTGGTATGCTTGTGAGATGCTGCGATCGATCAGTTAACAACGCCGAACCTTGGCTCAGCTCATTGCCATGTCTCGGCAGCAACAGGACAAGCAGTTACGAACATGGCTTCCAATTAGCTGTTCAGCTATTTCACCAGGACTCTTGCTGGAGTCCTTTGCATATTCCGAACTGACAGATGCTTCCGAGCAGCAGAGCTGTACAATCCTTCCGGGATCTCGTGGATCCTTGCCGATCATCTCGGAGGCCGAGAAAGAAGATCAGCGGTCGGTCAAGCTTTTGCCAAGCTAATGCCAATGCTCGGTGTTGCGCGTAAGTGAACAAGTGTGAAACCCGCTATGGAATTCTTCGGTTACAATTCGTTCCCTGCGATTCCATTTCAGCATATAAAGCAACATCGCAAGTTTCTTGCGATGACGTGGAGGGATACGTACACGTATGCGTGGCTTTGCTGTTGGATCTGGATCTGGGCCCCTGCTGGAAGCTCGGCCTGGCGAAAGTCGCGCATCCAAGCTTTGTGCTCAAGTATGACAGCTCCTGGAATTGGTATCCTCGTGGCAAGCTTCCGGTCTCCTCTACCTTCGAGAATGCATTGGATATCCGGCGGGATAAAACAGGTCAGTTGCCGAGACGATGCAGCAACCGGAATGCTGTACAAATTTACGCCGACGAGCACATACAGGCGCCGCGTCTCAACTCAACAGCCTTTATCAGAGGACTGAAAGATAAAGTATTGAAGCGATGTGGTGCCTTGTATCTCCACGGCCGTGACTCGGCAAACAGGCCATGGTTGACTTTACTATTTGCCTTCGGATTGGCATTAACCCGAGCGCGAAGAGTTTCGTCTGGCGGGCACCGAGTGCTTGTATCTTGACATACATTGACAACACTTGTCATGCCGCGAATGAAAAGGCGTGGACAATATTGCGAATGACTCGACAGATCAATCGAGGTAGCCTGCGAGGTTGCCGAGTTCAAGGTTCAGGGCCGCATATGGCAAGCACAATGCTGATGTTTTGAAGGATCTCCGAAGTTATCATCGTGCAGGCATGTAGGGCATCCAGCGACTACTTAATGCAAGGCCAAGACCGCATACATATTTTCTGAGCTTTTAATATTGTCCATCTTGGCATGGCGACCGTTTCTGTTCTAGGTTCGCCCATACACGGCCCACTTCCGCGAGTGTCTCGTGCGCAGGTCGACAGCACCCAACATTGATTCAACTTGGAACTTACAGTGCCAGAAACAGGCAGGTTGGAAACGAGAGCTGCGAGCGCGCCTGTGGAAGATCAATGAGCTGCTCCTCGAACGAGGCCTTGATCGGTGGAGCATCGCGCCTAGCTGAGGATCCTGCATTGATATTGCCACGAACCCGTTCATCTCGTTTGATTTGCACGTTCTGCTTCCGAATCACATCGCCAGCGTCACAGTGGCTCGCTGCAGTCTACAGCTTCGACTGCACATAGCCCACTCGTTCGACTTGTTCCTTCTGCGCTTCTTCTCGCAAGACGCGCTTCAAGATCTTACCACTCGCGCTCTTTGGCACTTCGTCCACAAATTTCACTCCACCAGTCAGCTTCTTGTAAGAGGCCAGACGTTCTGCGATCAGCTTGTGCACATCTGTCTCGGTGATATGAGACTCAGGTTTGCGAACGACGTATGCTCGAGGCAGCTCGGCGTCAGAGTTCCGAGGTGCTGGAAGGCCTATGACTGCCACGTCGACAATATCCGGATGGCCCAGCAGCACGCCTTCGAGTTCTGGAGGGGCGACTTGAAAACCGCGGACTTTGATAAGTTCCTGCATTACAATTAGCACACTTTAGCTCTCGATGACGATCAGTACAAGACTGCTCTCCTTACCTTCTTCCGATCAACAATATAAAATCTCTTCGTCTTTCCATCCACATAAACGATATCCCCAGTTTTATAATACCCTTCCTCATCCCACGACTCTCGATTCGCCTTGTCGTTCTCAAAATATCCATCAATAATACTTGGTCCACGAACACAAAGCTCGCCTCGCACATCATACCCCGTCACATCATTTCCCTCGTCATCAATCAACTTGACATCCGAATTGGGAAACCACGTGTTCCCCACACTCCCCGTGTCATCCTCATCCGGATAATAGAACAACGTGAAAACACCCGTCGTTTCCGTACTCCCCAAAACCTGCGTGAAAGTACAGTCGTCCGCACAGAGCGCTTTCAATCTCTCCCCCGAATCTTTGTCCAGCGGTGCAGCTCCACAGCCGATCCGTCGGACGCTTTTCAAGGAGTATTTATGCCTCAAGGGGGAATTGATGATGGCGATGACCAAGGGGGGCACCATGCCCAAGAGTGAAATCTTGTATTTTTCGATGGCGGCGAGAAATGGTTCCAGATCGAATCGCCGCATTAGGTACATGACGTTCCCTCTTCGAAGCGGCCCGCAATGAACCGCAGGGACAGTGGCGACGTGGAAGAGAGGCAGTGGAGAGAGGTTTGTCATTTCCCAAGGTGGCGTGGAGATTTCGTTGACCATGGTGAACCATGAGGTGGCGTTGTAGTGGCTCTGTACGGCCATCTTTGGTGGACCTGTGGTTCCTGAGGTAGTCAGACGGGCTACGCTGGTCTTACGGCAGCGGTATTTCCCTGTGAAACGGACCCAGTCTTGCTCGCCGTGTTCGAGCAGCCAGGTCCAGGACCTGAAGCCTTCTGGGCAGGGCTGGCCGCGAACGTTGAATATGAAGATGTTTTCTTTGGTGACATGGCCAGAGCATCCTTGTAAAATGTTGGGCAGGAGTTCGGGCTCGACGATGATGTACTTGACTTTTGCGGTTTGGACGTGGTGAGCAATCTCGAAAGATGTGTATGCTGGATTTGCACCAGTGAAGACGCCGCCAGAGCCCACGATGGCGAGGAAGAGCATGCAGTAGTAGATGTCATTGAAGGAGGAGATCATGACGCAGTCGCCTGGCTGGATGCCTGCAGCACGGAAGCCGGCGATCAAACGCCGCACGACGCTGCGAGAAGTGTTCCACGAGAGTGTTCTCGAAGGGTGCTCAAGATCGATGTATATCTGCGAGAAATCGATTAGCTAGTGTTGGCTGGCAATATTGATTACACCGAGAACGAGGTTGCGGGACACTTGCAGGTGCATCTTTGTCATAATCACAATGATCGAAAGTCCAAGTGAGAAGGTCTTCTTCTGGAAGCGGGTGAGACCACTCGCTCAGCCAAGGCATGGCGGGATGGATCGACCTGTTGCGAACTCTTCGATTGAGAATCGATCGAATTGGACTCAATGGAAAGGAAAAAGTCCGAAGCTACAATATCGTCAACAAAGTTTATCTGTATATCAAGAGGCCTGAATAGCTGCATGTTGACTTATCCTATGCGAGGTGGGGCTTGTAACCGAGCTCCCGAAGTACCTGCATAAACCACCTCCTCACAGTGCGACGTCGCGTGGCGAATGCGGCAGGTCGACAAGGTCGAGCCGAGTCGAGCTTTGGAAAGTGCTGTGAGTCGTTAAAAATAATCAGTGCTAAAGCACTGTCCAATAACTCGTGTATGCCTTTATATTGGGTATGGCACCGCTACCACGCCTTCAAACGGTGCTCGTTGAGCCAATTTCGCGACACGCTGTGTTGGTCAGCTATAACCAGCCCAAGATTTCGAATGCATTTACATTACAACAATACTATGATATGAGAGATGCCTTGGTCTGGGCGAGAGACGACAAAGACATTAAAATCGTTGTGATGCAAGTGACAAATTGAAATGATGTGGCAACAGTCGCTGACCAGTTCTTGTTCTAGCACAGGTAAAGGAAAACACTATTGCGCCGGCAAAGTCCTTTCCGATCCGCGAGCTGGCGGTCCAACGATCGAGCAAGAAATCGAAGCAGGCGGTGCCTTGGGGGAGGTAATTCAGGGCTTCCCAAAAGTTCTCATCGCGGCTGTCCATGGCGCTGCCATCGGCTGGGGCTGTACTCAGCTTTGGAACTTCGACCTTGTGTACGCCCATCCTGCGGCATGGTTTCAGACACCGTTCATGAGTTTGGGATTCTCGCCCGAGGGAGCGAGCAGTTATAGTTTTCCCTTGGTAATGGGCAAGATGCATGCAAATCGCTTGCTGCTTGCGGCTGAGAAGGTTTCTGCAAGAGACATGTATGTAAGTGGCTTTGTAACGCAAGTATTGGGGAATGAGGAGGATGAAGTACAGAGCTTCTTGGAGAGTGTAAAGACAATCGCAAGTAGGATTGGGAGCTTCAATGGGGATAGCTTGAGACTGAGCAAAGGCTTGGTGAGTAGACCGACGGAAATTGGGGAGCAGAGAGAGGCAGGTGCAAGAGAAGCAGGTGTGCTGAAGGTGAGGCTGAATGATCCCGAGACGATCGAGAGGATAGCAGCGTTTGGGAAGCGGAAGGAGAGCAAGATATGACCATCCTTGTCGCATCTTCGATGCAATTGGGAGCTACAACCAGAACTGCATACTACCGCTGTGCTGGCAACCTCGACATATTGGATGGAGCTTCTACAAACGAGGCGAGGATCAGCAGCCTGAGCGTCGAATTTTAATACACTGACCTGCGCAGTGCTGACCGATAGCTCTGGCTCAGTAGTGGGGTCGAATTCTGGATAGCAATTTTTCATAGCATGACAACATGACCACTTGCCTGCGGTGCACCCATTGCGTTGCAGCTGGAGCGCACGCACAATACCGGCAGTACGGAGTGACGAGCATCATCGCTGGAAAATTCAGAGTTGAACGGTTGCAGGCCAGGTCGCATTGGAGCGAAGGGAAACATGGCTGATTGTGTGCTCTCATCCCCGGGACCTCGAATCTTCATGAGTCTATGTCTACAATAGGATTTACAGCGCTAATCTCAAGTGGAGTAGAGAGGTTTTGGCAGAACTGGCTGTTGTTGGATGCGGTCCCCGAGTTAATGGGAAGTCAATTCCGCACGTGGACTTCTAACAGCAGTCGTCTTTGTCTGTGCCTGTTTCAGCGCATTTTGTGCCAGTCTCATCGTCCGCTTCGGCACAAACAATCTGCTGCCGAGTAGGAAAACGCCAGTGAGCAGTGCTAGTGCCCCCGCTTGATGCGCAGCTGCTAACGGGGTCGGGACGAGATACCAAAGAGTTGTGATGCCCAGAGTAACCTGCAAGCTGACCAGATGCACAACGCCGAGCATGCCAACTTTGCCCTTGCGAGGTAGTGTCGCTCGCACTGCGGGACTGAATCTGCTGTATGCCCATAGCGCCATGATTGCAGTGAATGTGGTCGTTGCCAGAATCCGGTGGTCGAGTTGAACGAGGACTGGGTTCTCCAAGGCGTTGCGCCAGTAGAGATCCTTCTGGTCCTCATTGTGCGAATAGAAGGGATCGAACATCTCCCGTTTCGGGGGAAGTAGACCCTGGCCCATCCATGGGAAGTCATTGTAGATCAGTCCAGCATCGAGGCCAGCGACAAGTGCTCCGGACATGGCTGTGATGAAGGTCAAAACTGCGAGTCCAGCGACCAAAGACTTGAATCTTCTCAGCTCTGGGCGCTTCAAGGCCTCCAGCAGCTTGGCACCCTCCACGGGGTCTTTCAGCAGAGTCTGCTCCTTCAAAATGTGCAAGCCATTCCAGAACATGCACAGATATGCGATGAAGGCGGTGCCCAGGTGCGCTGCCAGCCGGTACTGAGACACTCGTGGTTGCTGGCCTTGGTTGAAGAGGTCATCTTTGAGACCGCTCTTCACCATCCACCAGCCAATGACGCCTTGAAATCCGATCAGACCGCATATGCCGACCAATCGGAGAGCCATTGGTTTGCTGACCTTGCGCTTGATGATGAAGTATGCAGTGGGCAGCAAGAAGGTGATGCCGACCACACGCCCCCACAGTCTGTGTCCCCATTCCATCCAATAGATCTGCTTGAACTCTTCCAAGTTCATCCTGCTGTTCAACATTTTGAACTCGGGAGAAAGCTTGTACAAGGCGAACTCTTCTTCCCAGGCTGCTTGATCCCTTGGGGGGAAGGAGCCCGTCACTGGCCGCCATTCGGTGATACTCAAGCCAGATTCGGTCAATCTCGTGAGGCCTCCGAATATGACAATGCCGAACACTGATGCCGCTGAGCCTAACAGCCAGTATGCGACGGATTTGGAGCTAGTTTCTGGGAACGACGATGTCTTCGCATTCGATCTCGGGATTTGCTTCGCTGGGGCATTGCCCAACGTCCTCCCCAATGCTCCCAGAGGTGAAGTTGGCGACTGTGCGGCGGAGGACTGTGCTCGCGATCCCGCGGGACCACCTTTGCGGAAGGCTTGGAGGAATGGAGTGTGTTGTTTCGCCTTCCAGATCTGCGGCGACTTTGCCTGCTGTTGCATACATCTTCGACAGACGAAAGCGTCTTGGTAAGCTACCTTGAAGGCCAGGCGTGCGCGGATGGGCGCTGCACCGATGATGGATGCCATTGCTGGCCGGTTGTGGAAGGAGGGACGATGTCGAATGGGAGTGGGAGCAAATCGTCGAAGTCATCCATTCCGATGCACGATCTGGACCCTGCAGCTCCGTCGGCGACGATCGTGCCGACGACCCTGGCTCCGAGCGCTAGTTCTTCCTTTGACCATCATCATACTAGACTGTGACCACAGGCGTGTCTTGTACAGTAGTTGGCAACGGTCGAGGTACAGAATGCAGGACGGCGGCCAGTGAGCGCTGACCTCCTCCATCCGGCCACGCACACATTCACACACACAACGTACGCACATGCGACAGCAATGCAGGCAATGACTGCGCGTGACGGTCGCCTGCCGCTGATCATCCACCTCACCTCACGCGCTCCCCGCCCTGGTGTAAC
>ANSM01006373.1:0-29284 GCA_000347735.1 Cercospora canescens BHU | reverse complement strand
CGAGCTAGAACTACTCTATAATAACCTCTAGATCCTTATTCTTAGCTCTTTAGTTTAATAACCTCCGTAATAGCCGTGTTTCTAAGCCTAAGTAACGCTTAATAAAGTCATAAGCCTATCTTTAGCTAACCTCTCGTCTAGTCCGTGCCTTAGAAATTAAGGAGGCCTAGCCTCTAATTATAGCCTATATTAGCGAGTAACTACGTAAATCTAGATCTAGAATCTTCTAATAAACAACCTCTTCTTTAATTAAAGTTAAGGCTCTATTTAATAGTAGTGTGCTAGCCTTTAGCAGTACGCTATTTAGCCTATACTTAAGGTAGAATAAGCTATATTATACGCGCCTATAGCGCGTTGCACGCTTAGAAACCGACCTAACTAGTAATTACGGATAGCAGATTAAATAGCTTCTTCTTTTAAGCAACTTATTAGAAGAATTGGTGGAATAATGGACGCGTTCTGATAGTGGTGCTAAATACGAGGTAGAGTTGTCCGGGATGCCTATCTGTCCGGCTTGCTTATCAAACACGTTAGGTTATATGACAAGCGGAAGTCATGACCACTAGACCAATGAAGATGGCTTGCTCCCAGAAGCGTCAGAGCGTGGCACGTATGTGTGAGGCAAAACAAAAGATACAAGGTCCGTCGACGCTCTCTCCATCAGGCTGCACTGTTGTTAGATTCTGCTCATCGGAGCGTGTGAAGGCGCTTGAACTCACGAATCGAACCCTGGTCTCCCGCGCTCGAAATTCCTCGAATGACAAGCGGAAATCATGACCACTAGACCAATGAAGATGGCTTGCTGCATACCAGACAGCTTGCCAAAACAAATATAATAGTACGGAATATCCATCAATGCATTGCTGCCTGGCACGAAGTCTAATCCACTCGAACTCACTATACTCCCAGGTTCGGACATGCGGATCCCCGGTCTTCGACCTGTCTAGCTGCACGAAAATTAAATCGAGGCAAGCCTATCGTCTCTCCCTGCTAGACGTGTCCACAGGAATCTCTCCTGGTAGGCTGCGTTGCTATTGTATTTGTGGAGGTGCAAGGCCGCGCTTCCAGTGATCTAGTTTATTAGCCTTATCCACCTTCTACCAAGCAGCGATGATGTATGTGATACCAGCCATCAACCCGTCGCAAGTTGTCGTACATAAGGCGCTGTGGTATCACGTAATCTACTACTGCTAATTAATTGGGAACAGTGTGGACTAACTAAACTAGCCGAGACGTGTCCTAGGTAACGCTCCTGCGAGGCTGGCACGTCTGCGCCTGGAACCACGCTGAAGCCTACAGCTGCTACACTTCTGGAACCCAATCTCCCTGCCAGTCCGCTCTGCTGACAGTAGAGAGCGTTACCAAATGCCTCGGCTAACTGGTTTCGGAATGATGAGGCTCAGATGTGACCTGTGGCTTTAGGCAACTTGTTCATGGTCTAGATTTCGTATCACTCTCCCACATAACCGCGATGTAGTGCAAAATTACAGGTCATCAATTTCGATCCTTAGTCAGCTGCTGCCACGTCTGAACATTGATTCATGATGCAGTGCCACACAGCCCTCGCTTCAGCGCTTCGATCAACACATGGTCGTAGTTTCGATCGAATTGAAGCACCACCAAATGGGCGCTCAGAGTCGAACACAGCCGCCAGCTGCGAAGTCACAGCCCTTGGCCGCATTCGGTAGTTACTGCTGCAGGCACGCTGATCACTACTACACGCCCTGTCAATCCAAAGTGACTTCTGTTTAGGATCTATCACAGGTGGAGAATCAACTTACATCACTGATTTTGCCGCATATGTAGCTGGCTCAGGGCGACTTCCGGCGCGCGGGCAAAGCTCAGCATCTTTTACCTCCACTTCTAAACTTCAAGTTTGTCATGGTACAGACAAGTTCTTCTTGACCGTTCACTTTCCTAGAGAAGAGCCACAATCCAATTACCTTCCGTCTCCTGCCCACGAATCAGGAAAGAGGCAAAGCGCTCCCTACACCACCTCCCAGAGTTTCTGTTCTGAATTGCAGGAGGAACTAATTAGTATACCAGCAGTACCACGGGAAAGCTCGCTGGCTGCCAAAATCCCTTCCTAGTCGAATACGAATCATGTCGGCTGGCGATGTCCTAGCTGTCGTGACTATCCTCATCAGTGTGGGTAATAATATTCACGAACGAATTGAGGCCATGAAACACTATGGCAACGACCTTCTGCTGCTTACCATACAGCTTAAGGCCCTGTCGAACATTTTCGAGGGATCAGAGAAAGACGCCACCTTGGCCTGTTCGTCAGAGTTCGTAAGAATGCTGGATATCTTTAAAAAGTATTCAAGAGTCGTACAACAAGTGTGCAAGAGTCCTAGGCGTCGAAGCCGCTGGTGTGACATCTGCGACACAGGAGACAGCGAGAAACGGCAGAAGCGTCGCTAGGCAGGTGGTGCTTTTCGCTCGTATTCCCAGCATTATCGCCGATATTCGGGACAAGGCCGAACAACTTCAGAAGATGACTGGCATAATATCTCTTTCGCTTCTGTCGGGCCTCCGATCGAACCAGAGAGATTTGCCTGAGAATCCATCGCAAAAACTACCACGTTGCCCGATAATTTGCTGGACTCACATATCCGCACAGGACTCACGAGCATCGACAGGATGGTGGAGAATCTTATGCAGGAATGCCGCAATCTTGAGCGCCAGCTTCAAGAGATGACTTTGTTTCCTGATACTTCGGTCGTTCAAGACTATCAAGCTCAGAACCCAGAAGGAGCATCATTCTGGAAAGATCGATTCCAGAAAGGCCAACTTCCCGCATCGGCTCTTCGCTATGAGGTAATTTCGCTGGAGCGTCACGCTCATTCTGCCCCTATTCGCCCGTGTGGCATATCGTGCTGCCATATCGCTTTCTCAACAGACGTATTATGTCTCTTGGGCTCGATTTGTACATGAGGTAGAAACGTCCTTCACTCTCAAAATGATGCCCACCGGGATTGCTGGAAACGGGAAAATTGACGACGTACGCCCACAAGGGTCTCGTTACTCCATTGATCAAAGTGGCGTCCGTCATCTTTCCACCATACGACCTCTCTGGCTCCCGGCTCTGCGTTCAGCTCTTGATCCGTTACACAAGGGCTATGTCAAACCTGAGGACTATTTCAATCTGATCCACGATCGCTCCTTGTCTGACACATTGAGGAGGCTGGTCTTCGAGAGCGCTGGCTACGGGACGCTTGTAGAATGTGCAAGAGCGTCCAATGATCTTGTTTTACCGGCGTCAATTGAGTCTCCCTCTGATCATATTGGGTCGATATCTGCTCAAATTGTGGCCATCCCAACACCTGCTGAACTTGGAATCGTTACTGCACGGGACACTATGGAATCCGGCAGCGATGCTATGTCTGCATACTTTGATGGAACGGCCGGTGACATCTACGTACACGTTCGTTACCTCCAAACTGGCCAAATTGAGCGGAAGAGTCTGTCCAAGCAAATTCGTCCAGCCGAAGGCCTCTCTATTGGCGGTGCATTGTCTACCTGTCATGAGCTGGACTCGGACGATCATATTTGGAGTTGCGATCTTCGCATCACTGAATTCAGAGCGCTTCCAGGTGGGGTGTACATAATTGCAGCCTGTAACAATTCAAAATCTTTTGAATTTTGCACAAGGCCTCTCAAGACTTCGTCCGATAGTACGTGCTACATGAACGACGACTCCTGGTTTCATTCCACTATACCGAGCTTTGACTACGTGCTATTGGGGTCTTCGAAGGTATTCATTCACCCGCCGAAAGCTGGTGAGAAGATTCAGGTACGCAATATCTCGCTGGAGCACTAAATCCGAATCCTTTGAGATGCGCTTCTAACTCGAGTGGCTAGATCGAGCACGATGGGTTTTGGTACGATTCAAAAGTTACAGCAGTCGACGGCGACGAAATCGAATATGTCGATTGGAAGAGCTCATTGGAGAGAGGCGAACCCCACGAAACACGAGCCAGCCAACGCGATGGACTAGGCGAGACTGATGACGAAAATTTGTTCTTTTCAGAAGAGCAGCTCACACAACTTGGAAAAGGCACGCGACGAATCTGGCGACCATGGCGCAGAGATCTCAACATTTATAATGTTCGACCCTATCGTTGCTTCCACATAGGCGACACTATCGAGGCACCTGTAATGTACCCGGATCTCCGTTTCCACTACCATGATATTGATGATTCCTAACTCTATCTTCCTGCTAGGATCGTTGATGTCCAAGGCGACCAGTATGTGATCGAGTTCAGTCCAGCGTTCTCGGTCCATAGTTGGTGGCCAGCGAGGATACCAAGGGGCGAAGAAGTAGATCTGGAACCGGGATCAGACTTTAAATTGAAGAACCCTTTCGACCTCAGAAACCGCGTGGCAGTTGCTATGGATCTGGTCCGTCCTTTCATTGAGGGTCCACGACCATTCTTGGGTTATACAATCTGCGAAGCCGTCTGGGTGGAGTTCATTTCAAGGAATTCATCTCCGCGAGCTTGAGGATCTTTTGGAGAGAAGTCTTTGGGACAAAGGTCGTGAGGGAGCGGGGGACTAGGGGGTAGTTGTGTCTGCCTCCAGCTTGATCTGATCCGCATGCAGAGCACAGACGTTTGGACTTTCGATCGATTTGATGTGGCTCATGAACGCTGCATAGAATACTGGGGCATCGCATACCTCAAGATGACCTGGCTTTGCATTCTCGTAGATGGAGGCTAACACTGTGTGAATAGAGTTTGCATTTGAACCTTTGCAGCCAGCCCTACAAGGTACTCGCATCCCACCAGTGCGACGAGCCACGCTATGTAGCTAGCCAAATTGCAAAATTTCAGTTCATCCATCTTCTCTTAATGGCCGGGAGCTCGGCAATGTGCCTTGTGTTCTTTGTAGTGGGCGACCTGGCAAGCTCGCTCGCAGTACATGACTTTGTTGCACCTTCCACACAGCATTGACTGCGCAAGGATCTTCTTGCATTTCGTGCATTGTGCCACTTTTAATGATGAATCGCTATTATCTCCGAACTCACTCTTGATCGCCGCCAACGAGGCCTCCGCAGTCTTTCTCGTCAATCTCAACACGCGCTGTTCACCCAGACTGACGTGGGCCGCCAGCCATGCATTCTCTGCTGGATTGTAGAGCCCCGCCTCGAGCTGCTCTTCTAGCTGTTCTAACTGGAGTGCAAACCCATCAAGAAGAGCGGAGATCGATTCAACCAAGAATTCTAGAACTTCAACTTCGTTTGAATCGCTTATTTTCTCGAATGAAGCATCGCTTTGATGGGGTCCCACCACAGCAAGATCGGATTCGTTCAGTCGCTGAATGCGGAGGTATCGAAGAACGCTGCTTGGCAACGGCTCAGTGAGAGTAAGAGAGGCAGTAGAGGTAGAATCGAGCCCGTATCCTGTCCAGAGTCTGTGCTTTTGCTCAAAAATGGCGCCATGGGATGAGTCGTAAGAACGAGATCATATCTGTCGTTTGGATTACCAGACACGACAAAACCATAGAGACGTAAAAGACGATTGTTTGGAATCGGTCCGTAATTGATGAAAACCTGCGAAGATACTTCGTGGTAAGCGTAGTCATGAGCAGCACCAGCAAAGTTAGATAGGCGTACCTGATCTCCAGGTCCATAGGTTTTCCCAGCAAGAACAGAGAGGTTTCTAGACAGAGGATCGTACACATGACACTGCCCAACATCGGATGAGTGATTCACCATGTCTGCGAAGGGCGCTAAAAGTCGAATCGATTCTCCTTCATGCAGCTTGAAATCCATTGCACGACTCCACACTGTGCAGAGTGCCCACTTGTACTGAAAGATGGGAGCCGAATGTCAGTTGTCGGTTGGCAGCGTCTCCCGTGTGTGGTGTTCTTACATCTTCGATGGTAGACATGTCGCGAGGAAACAATTCTTGATGTTTTCCAAAGAGCCGCTCTACCAACCCCTCAAAATCGGCCTCAATTTGTCGACGCAAGTGTTTCGTGGTAGCGTAGAGGGAAGTTCCTGCACAAACTTCCAGCTCCGCCTCCGCGAAAAAGATGCTTGAGGTATAGTTCGCAGGCAACGATGCTATGTGGCTTCGGAGGCCATCATATCCCGACCTACGCGATCGGATGTAGAGAAGGTTCGTGGCTAAGGTGTCATCAACAGACAAGGGCGGCCGTGCGGAGGAAAGTAATGGCCCAAGGACGGGATCAGCATATGCATGTTCCACTGTCCAAAGGATGCCATGTGGGATTGTGAGAACCTGTTCTCCTTCCTCGAATCGCCATAGCGTTCTGACGCCGCGCCCAGTGTCTGGGAAGTCGACAAGCTCCAAGTCACCTAAGCCTGACGCTCCAGATTGTTCCAGCCATCTTTCCATAGGGTCGGACAAAGAGACGTGCTCGCAAGAAAGCCAGAAATCCACCGCTTATGGCGCTGATGGCAACAAGAGATTGTGTAGCGAGTGGGTTGGCGAGGGCGACTTGAGTCTTTACTGTAAGCTGAACTTTGCCCGTGACGTATAACTTAAGTCAGTGGGACCTCTCTCCGAGATAACCCCCCTGTCGGATCTACCACACCTCCTTTCAGCGTGCTAAGATACTCAAAAGAGGTCACGCAGGTTATCCATGCTCCTCAATGTTACTTGGCTGAAGGACGCATCTCTAGCTTATTGATAGTTCTCCGACTTCCCAACCGCGTCCTTGGTTCTGTTGGTGATAGTAGCCGCTTGATTGTCCTCGCCTGCATTCAAGGTCTGTGACAATCTGCGGAATGCTTGAGAAATACCTGGCTGATCTGGACCACGCATTTGCTCGCTTTATTAACGATCAATGTTGCCCTTGGGAGTCAGTGCAGCCGGATCTTAGTATCTCTCCTTGCCCTGACACATGCAACATCAATGTAGAAAAGCTGCTTCCACTTTGACAATAGAACACTTCTGAAAGAAACACTTCCCGCTGCGAGCGGCAAAGACGAACCCTTCCGGCAATCTTCCCACGACGGTGCAAACAAGACTTTTGCTATAGTCATAGAGTTTGAATACTGAATAATTGTTCAGAAGTAATCAACTAATCAGTACTGATTTGGTTTTGAATACGAGTTAGTCGAATGTTCAGAGGAATTCAGAGGTGTTTAGTAATTAGTTACATGTTCTGTCTCTATTCCGGCTCTGCGTTCAAGGACATTCCTAGCTACTTCTGAACTCTATATATAGTCTTTTTAGTAATATGACATACGCAGCCAAAACCTGCGAGGAAGAATTGGCTTATTGGTTATAGTCCAAGAAATTAGGCATTAGAGTTGGACACCAATTACGTGTTGTTATGTCACGTGTTTTGCCTAGCCTAGCCTAGTACATACACCATAGGGTGCCTTCTTGATTACTGATTCGAATCTAGATATTAACTGGGGGTATTGATATGATGATCATGAATACAGCCGAGTTGATTTGAAAACTTATCATCCAAACTCTATGTTCCACGGTAGATAAGCAAGACGGAAACAGGAAGAAACGGTGTTAACGCATACTGCACCGGATTGATGATAACAGCAGTGACAAGTTTCGATACTCCTCGCAAATGCTTTGAATTGCAAAAGTCTCACCATAGGACGGACTTTGAAAGAATGCTATCCCCGATAAGTCCGGTCTTTGGGAGACTTGACAATGGCTTATATCTAGGCTCATCGTTCACAGATGTGGCCCTCTACCATCAACACACCTACCGCAGACTGCGTGATTCAAGATGCCATCAATCATGTCCAAGGACGCCCCAGCACTCGGTCGGTATCGCCAGCTGGCCCCAAGCGCCTCAGTAAGGGTTTCTCCGATATGCCTTGGTGCAATGACCTTTGGGGATCAGCAGCAAGAACGATACGGGAAAATAGACAAAAAGACCGCTTTCGACATTCTCGATCATTTCTACCAAAGCGGTGGAAACTTTTTGGACACCGCGAACGCATACCAAGCGGGGCAATCTGAGGAGTGGGTCGGCGAATGGATGGCAAGTCGGAAGAACCGGGATGAGATGGTCCTGGCAACTAAATACACCAGTGCCTACGCTCTCGACCAAAAGAACATCATCAAGGCAAACACTGGTGGTAATGGGACTAAATCGATGAAGCTATCTCTGGAGCGTTCACTGCAAAGGCTTCAAACTTCATACATGGACCTGTTCTATGTCCATTGGTGGGACTACACAGTCTCAGTTCAAGAACTCATGCACTCGCTGAACGACCTCATTATAGCGGGCAAGGTTCTATATCTCGGAATTTCTGACTGTCCAGCTTGGATTGTGAGCAAAGCCGACCAGTATGCTCGGGACCATGGACTCAGGCAATTTACCGTGTACCAAGGAATGTGGAATGCCGCGATGCGAGACTTCGAACGTGAGATCATTCCAATGTGCCAAGACGAGGGCATGGGCCTCTGTCCGTATGGGGTTCTCAACCAGGGCAGGTTCCAAACCAAAGAGGGCTTCCGACAGCGAGAGCAGCACAACGAAGGCTGGAATTTCGTCCAAACTTCTGATTTGGACCGCAAGGTCTCCGCTCACCTTGAAAGTCTCAGCGAGAAGAAGGGAGTTCCGTTATTGAGTATCGCCCTTGCTTACATTTTTCAGAAAGCACCATATGTGTTTCCTCTGATCGGCGCTCGAAAGGTGGAGCATTTGCAGGGGAGCATTGATGCGTTAAGCGTAAATCTCATAGAAGAAGAGCTGGCGGAGGTGGACGAAGCTTATTATTTCGACCCGGGGTTTCCTCACACATTCTTGAGCGGTACACTGTTCGATGGTTTCAAGCCGCGAGCTGCCAACACAGCCTTAGATGTTTGGCTGATCAAGACACTTGGAGACTTCGATTGGGTCGAAGCGCCAAAGCCTATTGGCAGGAAAGAGACAAGTTGAACCGCTGGAAACAACAGCATATATGGTCTTGTGGATAGGCTGGACGATGAGCCTGACACAGGCTATGGTTCGTAGATATCTACGCTACTGGACACAAAACTATACAGTTTCCCTGGCGCCACTCCAAGTGTGGACGACCCTTCCTGTGAGAATGAAAGAGCCTAGTAATATCTTCCGGAAGACGACGCAGCGGCGATGATGCATGACGGAAACACCGACCCGGTCGTCCCGCTTCAGTCTTCTATATCGCGCAGCAAGATCTCACGAGCATGGCTTCGGACCTTTGTCTGACGCTCAGAGATACTTTCCTGTGACGAGCTTTCCAAGTCTCTTTCGCGAACGGGGATCTCCCATGTGTGGTCAATGACCTCCGCCAATTGAATATATTCACTCTCAAAATCAGGATCCTTGGCCCAGTAAGGCTGCCGCGTTACTATCAGCTGCTCTCGTCGGATCCTGGCCTGGTAGAAGAGAAATCCCCAGTACCACAATATTCCCCACAGCGGAGCCGTTACCCCAATCGAAGGGATGATATACCATGGTATGCCTGTTACGGAGTCGTGAAAGGGCGAACCTTCGGACGCTGGAACGAAAGCTACAATTAGCAAGAACGCCGATGAGATTCCGTATACCGCGACGTGGATGGGTGAGAGCCACGGACGGTATCGACGACTTTCTCTCCACTTCGTCATATCACGAGTCTTGGTCAATATCAGACCGACAGACACCCAAAAGGCAAAGCCAAGAATAATGGTGTACATGTACAACGACACGAGCGCTGCGTACGCTTTTTTCGGATCCACAATCGCCGCCGTAACAGCAATCTGCAAAATTGATGTTCCCCAATGCAGACCGAGTGCTGCTGTCGGTGCTTGTTCCACTTCGTCGGGCTGCATTCGGTCCCTTGATTTCCACTGCTGCCAGAGACCATAAGGAGTCCGATAGGAGGTGGCAAAGAAAAGTGAGTATGGCAGAATACCCTCCTTGGCAATCTCTTGCTTCACTCGGCTTGCGGTGAATGTCATTACCCAGAGGTTGCCGAAGATTGAAATGGCGGTAATGACTGCCATGGCACGAGAAGCTTTTTCTTCGCTATCGCTCCAAAGCCTATCAAAGAACAGTGTTGCCAAATCGAGGCTGTCGTTGTTGCTCAGTATCTCTTCTCTGTCGACGACCAAAAGGTAGCTGATGTTCACAAGCAGGAATAAGAGCGCGACCATGACCATGGCCGAGACAGTGTACTTCGGGAAGTACTTGCGAGGACTCTTCGCTTCCGCAAGAACATAAAAAGGCTGTCTATATCCCCCAAAAGAGAAGAGACAAAGCACCAGAGAGCTTGACCAAGAGGAGACGTCTGTTCGTTGAGTGGCCCAAACGTCACGGGTGAAATTGTTTCGGACAACATCACCAGGTCCGCCGAACTTTCCAGCTGCTTTCGCCACTCCGAGACATATGATAGCCAATAGAAGAGCTACCTTGACGGCGGCGAAGCAATTGTTAATCCAGATACCAATGTTCCTTGAGAAGGAATGGAGCACAACGACTAACGAGAGCATTCCAATGGCCACGGCGAGCACTATCCCGCGAGCGGGATCATCTCCAGCTTCTCGATAGTATCCCGATGCTCTCATAGCTTGCAGTGCACAAGCTATCGCGTTGGCGGACAAATTGTACATCAACAGGAACATCACCGAGAACGCACAAGTGGTCCGTATGTGTGGGAGTCTTAGCCCATGATTAGGGAACATGAATTCCAGCTGCGAGAAATGTGAGCACTCGTTTTGCTTTCCGTCTTTGTGTCTATTTGAAGACAGCATGTCTCTTGCTATGCAATACTCACATAGTTCTTTTCGCCTCCTGAGCGCGGAACTCCCCTCGGCTTGTCTTCTCCGCGGACAAGTCTCTGCGGCATCGATAATCCACATTCGAGCCAGACGTACAGGCCACATATGGAGATTACAGCTGCCAGAATCCACATACACAATGCCCCACCAACGCAGCCCGTACCGGCAAGGACGCGGTGCGGGGAGAGGAAGATGCCTGATCCAATTGTCCGATTGAGTATCAGAGCCATAAGAGTAAATCTGCCAATCTTGCTTTTCTCCCGAGGTGCATAGTCGACTCTTTGGTGGCCATGGTCAACGTCTTCTTCTCTAGGTCGTCCTAAAAGTGCTTTCTCCGTCTCGGTGAGAGGCATGTCGCTTGCACACCGAAGTCTAGTGATTGTACAATGGCTCGTAGAGTGGAAAGGCTTGAGCGAAGGCAGGTCGGCACTCCGTTCCAGCGGAAGGGGACCTTTACAAGAGCTTCGAGCATGCCTAGAGCTCTGATCCTTCATCAGGCTGTGTTATCCGACCTTCGTGACCACTTGTTGTGGCTTACACCCAGCCTCGCTTGGCAATTTATGTGAGTGGTTCTCGAGCTTGGAGGCGCCGCCACAAGCTTGCCAAGCATCTCGACTGACCAGTGCGCTATGAGTGAACTATCCAGATTCGGACGTGTGTTACTCCGCATTCGCGTGGACTGCAGCCATGTGTATCTTCCGAGAGGCCGCCCTATTATCTTCTATGAGGCATTTCGGGCCCGCATGGAACCCGTGACCTGGCATGCAGGCACAGCCTGTTCCAAGCCAACGACGTTGACACCAGCTCTTGACAAGTCAGATGTCCCCCAACAAACGCACGCCCGCGATAGACCTTCTCAGGTCGCGTTTCGTTACTGCTCTGTGGTGCGAGCACTCACGATTTGGCGGCTCAGGATGAGCTTCTCCGGGGTCAGTGACATAGTAAAGGGCGTCGAATTGGCGATCAAGATCTACGACTACGGTTTCACCTATGAGAACAGAGCAGGTGAGAATCTCAACCACGACAAAATTACGACTATGTTCTGACTGCTGCAGACGTCCGATATGCCAACTTTCGACGAGAGGTTCTGGAGTTCAAGGAATTGCTTGACAAGCTGAACGCCGCGCTGCAGGAAGCACAGCGACGATGGGAAAAGAAAGCACTGTCGGGTATCAGGCCATTGGAGAGAGATTTTGAGAGCGAGCGAAAGACCATCGTCGGGGACTTCCACAAGACTTTGAAGGAATGCGACGCTTTGCTGCAGAAAAACAAGCATTTTCGCGACCGAGACTCTCATGTACTGGAAAATCTACGATACAATCTTGGGCAGCAGGAGATCAAAGCGGATGTACTACGCCGGCGTCTACACTTCCATTCACTGAAGATACGACTGGTGATTGACCGGCTGTCTGTCAACATCCTCACTGATCTGGATGATCGAGTCGACGACATTCTTGCGATATCCGAGCAAAACCTGCAAGTTTCACAGGATATCCGGCTTGAACTTGCCCGATTCTATGCCTCTTGGTTGGGTTACGTATCGGGCCAGGGCGCTCCACAAGTGCACGCCTCGGAGGATGAGTTTGCCGTTAGCGAGGCAATAGCACGAAAATTTGAGGAATCGAAGCAAGAAGACGAGGATACAGACGCACAAGCTGATGTGCCTCTCATCAAAGGTTTCGATGCTTTGTTAGAACATTTTGAAGAAAGTCGAGAGGAAGGGTCCAGCCAGACGCCCCGAGGATACCTACTTTTTCTCAAATCGAGATGGCTGCTTGAACGTATACTGGAGAGCCAAGACTACAAGAATGCACGACCCGGCTACTACTATAAGCGCGCGGTGAACCAGGTCCAGCAAGCGATCTCAACGAGGATGGCCAGTTCTACCAGGCTTATTGTTTACCCGGATGAAACTTTACTAGAGCTTCCCGATTCTGACTTTTGTATTTGGCCGGTGCCAGTGCTTTCTGAGGATGTTCAATATCGCAAGCCTGACCCGATCATGGTTCGCGGTGGGGAAGAGAAGCTGTGCTCAATGGATCTGGCATCAAGCTCTCCGGAAGACATCGAGTCGCTGACGGCGATCAAAAGCTCTGAAGAGCGTTTACGTCTTGTACATGAGAGTGGATCTCAGGCGGCACGAGGGAGAGTCGTCGTCACACAGCACGAGCTGATCGTGACAGAAGATCGACTTATTCCACGGTACGCCTTTCCAACTTTGATCGAGCCTTGCCTGGAGCTTGCCATTTTCTGTCGCAACACGGAGTATTTCGATTTCAAAACCATCGAAGATGTCCACAGCCTGCAAGGGGCATTGATGGGGTATCAAGTCTCCCACGACCAAAGCCGGATTCGTTGTCAGTTCAGCGACGAAGAGCTCACGTGCAAAGCCTTTGGTCGAGTTCAGCTTTGGCAAGAGCCGATCGTGCTCCCAACAACTCCACCACAAGTTAGCTCAGACTGCTCTCAGACACATGGTTCGCAATCTGCAAGACTGAGCTTGACGCACTCAATGACAGCGGCGAGTACAGTGCACGCTGTCGGCGACGGCTTTGAGTCGGAGCGTGCAAAATCATCTTGCATCGTGATTTTCACTCAGCTGGTTGAGAAATCCAAAAGAGGCAAAGAAAAAAGGAGTTTCGCTGCTATCGCTGTGCATCTAGACAGCGACATTTACATTGATCCTACTTCTTGCCCATGCCATCGAGATCCTGGATGCACCATCATCACTCTCAGGACTAGAAAGGAGTCCCGATCCTCGTTCAACGTGCGTTATGTTTCGTCCGAAACCGACTCTGAAGGTCAACCGGACCCTATCACCTTCAACATACTGCCTCTTCGTACCCCCTCACACCCTCGCTCCCGTGGCAAGGTCTCAGTAAAAGGCACCGAATATGTAATGCTGATTTTCCCCGATTTGGCATCGAAAGATTTGTTCATTGAGGAGCTTCACCTTCGCTTTGCGGTCCGAGACCAGCAGATCAAGAACCGAAAGCACTTTGAGCAGAGCATGCGATACCGCCAAGACCATCCAACATCTGTCCAGCAGTACGGGGGGCGAAACAATCGAACAGCAGGGCTCAGATCCCAGCAGACGGTACTGCAGTCGCGAACATCATCGTTCGCGATTCCTACAGACAGAGGTCATCAACAACGAAGCAGCGTTGCAACGGGTTTATCGTTTGCCACATCTAGCTCAAGTCGCTCAGGCAGAGTGCACTCGGTCAGCACGGCGATGGAAGTTGAGATTCGACCGGCTCAAGACCAGATACAGCCCATCGATCCAGCGGTCTCGCAACGCGACAGATCCGGTTCTGGATACGAGTCCAGGAATACAGAAGTGAGCCTTTCATCATCGGTCATACCACCTCAGCCTGCGCCTCCTCCCGATGAGAAACAGCAGGGTGGGCGGCAGAAAACTTCCAGCTGGCGAAAGCTGAAGTCCACGATGAGGCAATTGCAAGTGTGATAGCGTCTGTCAAATACACGAAGCAATTTGCGAGAAGGCACAACTTGTTCAAAAAGAGGGATTATGGGAATTCTGCTGTGGACAGCATGAAGCCGGCGTCCGCCGTGTCAAAGGATTTCGAGACATAACTGGCTTCTGGAGATGACTTGGGTGCGAGCCAGCAACCGAGTGCCGGTGCGTTGCTGTTCTCCAAGGACATCAAACGTCTTGGAATGTTTTCTGATGCCAGCGAATAGGGGTAGGCTGTCGACTCGACCGTTAGGTGCCGGAAAGAAGGTCTGAAGTTAGTCGTGTCTTAAAAGGACGACTAGCACATTCAGCCAACATTTGGAAAGGTCGTCAGAGGACATCCTTCACCGTTTCTGACTTAGCCCAAAGCCTGTCAAAGTCGGGATATGGGGACGTGCGAGGGAGGTCGTAGTGAAATACTTAATATAGAGATCTTGGGCGTCGCTTGCGTGCCAGGCACACCGAGGTGTCCAAATGAGCTCGCCGCCAAGTGTTCTCAAGAGTTCAAGGGGGGAAGAGAGGAAGAGTGGAGTGCAGAAGATTGGCGGCGTAGAAAGCCGGCGAGTGAGACCGTCTTGATTGGCGTATAGACAATCTGATAGCAGAGGCGTCTCCTTGATAGACTACAGGAATGCTGTTGATAAGTAATGCGCAACTTGTACTTCGCGGGCTGTGTTTTTTCTTCAATCAACCCTGTGACCAACAACTCCTTTTACTGGAGAAAGGGAACCAGAACAAGCCCGTGTCCAATCGCCAGTCGGTCAGGTCCAAATCCTCTCGGGCATTCCGGATAGCGTGTCCAGAGTCTGAGGCGTGGTCATTCGTGGCGAAGGAGAATGGCTGCGGGAATCTAGAAGGGCCGATGGTGGATCGGATCGTGCCGCATTAGACTCTTGGCATGTCTCCGTCGCTCTGCTCTGAGCGCGAACCAGACGGGTCGATTTTCCCCAACGTCTCGATAGTATTATGATGAATAGAAATGTCTGGACTAGAGCAACCCATTCCATCCTTTTCCGAAGCATTCGTTACCCGAAAAAGAGTTCTCGAATATGCTCCGAGACACAAGCGGAACTAGGCTCTACCCAACCTGAGCATCATTGCGCAAGCTCCTTTCACGTAGCCGGCGGAGCAGATCAGACGGGGTGGCAGGTGGCTTGCGTCAACAAAAATAATGGCACTCAGCAGAAAATTGTCGAACCCAGAAGGGCAATCACAACTGCACGTGGCACCGAGTCAGCGATTCAGCGATTCCCGGAATAGGAATACAGCGATCCTTCCAATCTTATCATTCCGTCTACGCTTATTCATGCCAGCCCGATCTGGACTTATGCGCTTTAAGGCCTCCGAGACCTGTGTGAGCTTGCAAGAGTCCTGCTATCACGACGAAACCACGCCACAGTGGAATTCAGTTCAAAGAACGTGCAGCACTGCAGTAGTATCGCAGACAAATTACGGCAAGCAAGAGATGCCGTGAAGATCTCCCAAGACCCTTGCCTGAGATGTTGAGGCGCTCAAATCATGGCGCATTTCGCTTGGAGCGCCTCAAGGCGTGGATGACGACGGGGCCAACCTTCACTGGCATAGTCCTGTTACCCTGATGTTGCAGGCGCTCTGCTCATATCTAGCACCGCTGGACGCTCTTCTCACCACGCTCACTTTCGGCGCAGCGGTGGCAATTATGGTGCACTTCACTCGTTCATTTGTTCTCTTCTTTGGTGCAATTCATGCTGTGAGTGGCAGAGTTGAATCAAACGCACGCAATTATCAGCCTGACGTTTGCCAATCTGGCCAATATGCAAAATACTCTTCCCTGGCTCACTATGGACCCGCGAGGGAATTCTGCACCAATACTTTTCCGACAGCGAAACATCGGGCCAACTACAGAAGGGCTGCCGATTTTGAGCCAGCTTATCGAGCGACAACCACGAGCTGCGGGCTCGCGAAGCCATCGCAATGTTCGGGAAAGTCCGAGAAATGCCTGTTATCTTCCATCAAGCACGGGATGAAGCATGTCGCGAAGACAGCCTGTTCTTGCATCACCAAGACGAGAGCGCCGGGTTACTCGATCACTACGCGTCGCGGATATCCAGAGTAAGTGAAGGCGATACTGCTGTTGTCACGGTGCAATCCTCCTCTCGGAGATGAATACACCGCGACGCGCGAGGCTGACCCTTGGCGTCTTCAGGACTACGAGCAAGGTATAGTGACATTATTATTGATGTACGATCAATCCAATTGATATTATGAAGACCTCCCGTCCTCAGCATACAACAGCAAGAGCCACCAGGCAAGTTTTTCTATCTCTGGACTGAGATGCAAGCACTGATTGTTCGCCAAGATCGACAAGCACATCGCAAATAAAGGTACACACAAATGAAAATCTATCGCCCAGCACTGCTGCTGAACAAATACCTCTCACGATATGCGTCCAATCTCGCCACGTCGTGCAGTTGTTGCTAGACACCGAATAGAGTCCAATGCTGAAAGTGCTCTAGGATTCCACCTCCACGTCCGTTTACTCCACGGACAGCTCTACATCGATGTTCTTGTCCTCCACGAGCACTTTGGAATCCACATCCACCCCTTCTACTACCTCCTCTACAATTCACTCTGCTTCGTCATCGAGCACGGTATGAAGGACCATGGGTGCCTTGCACTGAACTGCCCACTGAAGCTATTCTAGACGACGACCTCTGTTTCCTCGACCACATCCTCTGACTCTACCACTGTTACCTCTGCAACTACAATTACCACGGTAAGCGCTTTTGTGTATTCTCACTGCAGTCTGGCGAATAAGATGCACATTCTATTGTCCCTTCGCACCACATCCGCGCCCCTTTACACAAACGGAGACAGCACTCAAGCCACGATTTAGCATTGGCTTTGTCAACATGCAATGACTATGCGAGGTTTATGTGGATTGGGCCATTGCCAGGTTTCTCATACTTCGCGCGATACCGACCGCTGCGTGTGCTAATCTGAGACCCTATCAGACTGCTAGCTCAGTCCCTGCCCCCACGTGCACAAACGGCAGCCTTCAACAAAGCGGATTCTGCGGTTGCGATTACGACGTCATCTGCCATGCGACAGGGGGAGGGGACCCGCCTGTATATGGAATATACGACACTTTGGAGGCGTGCTTGCGGGATCTAGACTCCATTCCGCAGTTTAATTCAGTCGACTACAATCCTCTGACGAAGGAGTGCCGGTACTATCAGATCCAGCGACCAACCCCGATGATTGATGAGAGCGTGCCGAACATCATAGCCCGGAGGATTACTGGAAGTTGCAAAGTCCCTGATGATGGCTCGGCATCCCCGTGTGGAACAGCAACGTAAAATGCAGTGGGATCCTGGATCGGTAGCTTCCCGGTCGGATTGGGCATTTGAGTGATTGGAAAAATTTGTATTACAGCTGAAATCTCTTCAAGTGCGCAGCACAGTATTGTATGAAACGTTCAACGTAATTCATCAGTAAAGGTTCTTCGAAGACAAGAAAATTTCCTTGGTACGCTATCGCACCGTACAGGTCGCTGGAGCGTTTGGCACAGGACGTCACATCAGTACTTGTGCCGATATACTACCGGCCGGGACCTCCGCGTCTGTCCAGAAGGCACGAGGGGATGGTGCCCCGTTGCAACTTCGGCCAGATCGTCTGCAGATCTCGGCGCCCATCAGTGACGACTCGACTTTCGCTCGAGACTGGTTACCATGTGACGGCAACTAAGGGATTGCTGCATCTTCAGAGATCCGAATTTATCGCGATGCGAGGGTGGATATGCAAAGTCGGGCTGCTCGGACTTGGCCTCTGCAACTTCCGAGAATGTTCCCCTATCACAGTGTCTGGTAGAAGTGGGCTAAGCAACTTGATCTTGTTTCCTCTTCCGCGTGTCCTCAAGACTGGTGTAGCTGTCACAGACACTCGTGTCGACTCGACTCGACTTCCGCCCCTTTCTGAGCTGTGAAACAGTTTCAGGAGCTGGGAGTTAGGAGACTACAATCAAATCGTGAGCCGCAATTGGGACCGTAACTTATAGGTTGAGTATTAAGTCGGTACCATTGAAGCAAAGGATCGGCTTGTGCGAGACCCGTCCCTATTTTAGAACATCTTACATTCCGAGATCTCGATAACGCAAAAGTTTCCATGGTTCGTGGCTGAAGAGATACTGACCGCCTCCCTCCATGGTCAAGAATTGAGAGAATGGCGGTGAGGGAGAAGTTCTATCTTAAGGAAGGCAGTGCCAACACCAGGCTTACAGTCAATCCCCCCTCACAATCGAGTGCAGGCATCCACTTCATACATTTCTTATGGACTGTGAATCTAGACTTTGCAAGGCCGCCATGGCCATGCCGAAATTGCCAGAAATCGTCGAATCCTTCCTCGCCTCGGTTGAGTATAAACCCCCCTCAAAACCAAGGCTAGACGCTCTCCGTTCTGCCATGGGCCAACGAGCCGCCAAACTTGGTATCCCATACGAAACTGAAGATTCCGAAGGCTGGTTTGAGTTTGGCATCACAGTAGCAGCTGTGAGTCGCATCGTGCAATAGATTGCATGAAGTATGCTGATGGTTTCGGGCGACGAGGAGATGTATCCAAATCATACCTCTGCATGCCAGGAGTACATTGCAGCGCTTACTTGGTTCACGTCCATCATGGACGATCGAAATAAGGAGATGTCTACCGATCTTGACCTATTCCAGCAAAGACTCATGGCAGGCACACCGCAGCCCAGTGCCGTGCTTATTGGCTTCGCCGAGATTCTTAATGAGGCATACTTGTACTACGATCCTCTGATTGCAAATTTTATCAATCAATCAGCATTGGCATTTGTCAACGTCAATGCGCTAGAGAGCCACCACGAATACCAGCAGATGAAGCCACCGCGTAGCGCAGTGGATTGGGCATATTACTTTCGTGACAAGGAGGCCATCTCGGAGGCGTACACATATTTCATCTTTCCCAAGGAGATTATCCTGACTTCACGGCATTCTTACCCGCAGCGACAGACATGATGAAATTTACTAGCTTGACGAATGACATTCTCTCGTGGGTCTCTCACAGCTGAAATTGGACGAAAGCTTGATAATTCACACTGCTGACATGTTGCGATACAGATTTTACAAAGAAGAGAAGGCAGGTGAAACCGCCAACTACGTCCACGAAGTCTTGTACTGCCAGCCAGAGCAAACGGCTCTCGATGTGCTGAACGCTACGACGATAACGGTGGCGGAGGCGCATCAACGTGTGTTGAGAATTCTAGGCGCTACACGGAACCCACAGTATCGTGATGCCTGGATAGCTTACACGAATGGGTACTGTGCGATACATCTTAGGAGTCGACGTTACCAGCTTGTAGATATCGTTCCACATCGCGCACAAGAATGACATCTCTGCAGAAGTGGCAGTAATGTGCAAGCATGGATGGGGTGGAATGTTTGGCAGCATGAGATCAAATTAGAGACTTTTGTGTTTCCACATGGGAACTTTGTATTCTCGTCAGCTTGTCACTTTGTGCAGAAACGATACATGAGGTGAAGTTTGAGGATTCCGCTTGGCGTCCAATCCTTTTGTTAGTATCCTCGGTTGTCGGCAGAGAAGCTTCCGCTTTGCATCTGCCTCAACATCGTCCCAGCAGTAGACATGGAAAGGAAACACCGCACGCGGACCAAGTGAAGTACCCAATGGCCGGACAAAAGCGTGCGCCAGAGGTGCTGTGGAGGCCCCAGAATGCGGGAGCTACGCCTATGGACCGGTACCGCGCTCATGTCAATGATGAATGGGGCCAGGATCTTCGAACCACAAGAGACCTGCAAAGATGGAGCGTTCGCGAGCCGCAGAAATTCGTAAGTGTTATGATTACTTCTAATAACAGTCCTGACTACGGACTTGTGCTCACTTTCCATTGTTGGCATCTAGTGGTGCGATTTGTACGAGTATCTTGCATTCAATCCACCACTACCCGCAGGAACCACCAAGGCTTTCGATGATTCTGTACCAATGAGCTCAAATCCAAAATGGTTTCATGGTCTTTCATTCAATTACGCAGAAAATGCCATTTATTCCAATCCGGACGACGATGCCGTGGCTTTGATCGGTGTTCGAGAAGACACTGACGATGACGAGATCATGACATGGAAGCAGTTCCGGGAAGCTGTTAAACGAACAGCCTCCGCCCTCCGTCACAGTGGTGTCAAACTAGGAGACCGTGTTGCAGCCCTCGTGGCTACTTCTATACCTGTCATGGTCCTGTTTCACGCCAGTGCGAGCCTAGGAGCAATATTCACCTGCATAAGCCCTGATCTCGGCGCCGAAGGCTGCTACAGTCGCTTGCAACAAGTCACGCCTAGAATTCTGTTCGCGGATTCGCACACAATATACAAGGGGAAAAGACAATCCACTTCCAAAAAACTTGAAGAGATCGTGAACAGGCTCGATCCTAAACCGGTGGTCTACATTATCCCGCTTGTTACAGGCGAGTCATACACCTTTAGCGCCTATTCTCGTTTCATGGAACAAGCCGACGAGCAAGATGCGCTCACTTTTGAAAAAGTTTCATTCAGTGATCCTTTGATGATCTGCTACTCTTCAGGTATGTTGACCAGCTCTTGTCTTATAATAGAACGTGTATGTGATGCGATTGCACATGAGGACTTTGAGCCAGGCCTCAGTCGGAGCGCATTTCATGCTCGCCAAGTGTGTGCGGTGCGAGTAAGGCTGTGTAGCTTCGACGGGCAACACATACCCTGCACCTCGTCCGCCATCATCACAGCACTCCACAGCCTAGAGGGCGTGGTCGTATCGACAGTCTCGAAGCTGCGTACTAACTGTGTAAAGGCACCACAGGAGCTCCCAAATGTATCGTTCACCAGCACGGTCTTCTTATACAGCTAAAAAAGATTGCCATACTCCACAACTCCACGACTCCGAAGGATGTGATACTACAATACTCTAACACATCATGGGTTGTCTTCTATGTCATGAATGGTTATTTTGCCTGTGGAGCAGCCACAATTGTCTATAACGGATCCCCAACGTTTCCGGACACACGAGCTCTGCTCAGACTCGTCGAGAAGTATAAAGTGTCTTACTTGGGCGTGTCGCCTAGACTACTCTTGGAGTTTCAACTGTCGAAAATGGTTCCTAAGAACGAGATTGATCATTCTTCTCTCCGAATCGTTTACACCACGGGAGCCACTCTTTCGCCGGATCAATATCGTTGGTTCTATAATTCGTTCCCGAAGCACATCCATTTGTGCAATACAGCTGGTGGAACTGATACGGCAACGTCGCTCATTGCTGCCAGTCCAACCGATCCTATCTACGCCGGCGAAATGCAAATCTTTGCACTGGGAATGGATGTCGACGTAGCAGACCCGGCGACTGGAGAGTCTATCATGGAAACTGGTGAACCAGGGGAAATGATAATGCGAACGCCATTTCCGAGCATGCCGTGTTTCTTTTGGGGCGATGGAGACGGTTCTAAATATTTCGAGAGCTATTTTGCTCGATATGAAACTATAGACGTGTGGGCTCAGCAGTATGTGTTGTTGAAGTAAGAGGAGTGCTTTGCTGTAATACTGACCCATGCCACACAGTGACTGGCTACAATTCAACCCAAAAACGGGCGGACTGATCATGCATGGGCGATCAGATGGTGTCCTCAATCCATCCGGGATACGCTTCGGCTCCGGAGAGGTCAGTGATGTAACAGTAGCGATCCTTGAGTGCAGACGCTGACTACGTGAGCAGATTTATGGCATCGTCGAAGCACCACCATTTACAGAGCGTGTCTCGCAAGCACTGTGCGTTGGGCGAAGAAGACCACAAGATACTGATGAAAGCGTATTCCTATTCGTCACCATGAACAGTGGAGACGCATTAACCCCGGAGCTGTCAGGTGCCATTAAGAATGCTATCAAGAGTTCTCTCTCACCGAGACATGTCCCGCATTTTGTGATTGAGGTCCCAGAAATCCCCACCACAATAAACGGCAAAAAGGTCGAAGCCGCCGTCAAGCAAACCATATCGGGGAAAGACGTGAGCCCTTCCAATACAGTCGTCAACCCGGAGGCGATCACGTACTTCAGACGTTTCAGAACACTGGAGCGGGAAGCGAGGCCAAGCAAGCTGTAATTTGCCGATTGGGAGCCGCCCAGTCACATTGGAAGTTCAATGTCAGCCATGATCAGAGTGGCGTATTAGAGTTGAAAGGTGGCAGTATCTCGTCCCAGTCGTAGCTACACATACAGATCTCCCAGCGCACCATTCCGCAAGTCTTCGTCCTTGCCTTTTTCCAATGCGGCCCCGAGCCTATCGTATAGCCAATTGGTGTACTCCTGCCGACGATACCTCAATATCGCCACCTCGCTGGGTCTCCAAAGCTCGCGCCAGAATGTAATGTTGCTGTCAACAAATCGCCGCGCATCCCAGATTTGCTGATACCTCTCGAGCTCTCGCTGCCCCTCGAAACAAATGTTATACATCTTACACAACGACACCCATTCGGATGCGCAGTCCACTGATTGATTTAGGAAGACTGCAGGCCAGAGGTGCTCCCACACTCTGCCGGCAATGTAGTCGCTACAATCCGTCTCGACAAGCCAATCCACGTAATGCTTGTACTCATGTCGCGATCGCCGCCTGATTGCATCTCGCGTGACAGCAAACTGAGAGCAACACGGGCCAGCCAAAATCTCTGGAACTTCCACATCAGGTCCAAAGATGGATTGAAATGCAGAAGCCATCAGATGTTGCTCCTGCTTTTTCTCGTCCCATGCGGTCTCCGCTGTGCGGATTTGTGCGGGACATCCGTGTTTCCACATGACGCGTAAGTTGAAGTATTGCCTGGAAAAAAGCTCCTCGAGGTTCAGATGGTCGAGAGCGAACGAGACAGACTCCAGAAGGGCACCGTCCATGTGCCAGGGATTTTCTTCTGCGTGAACGAAAATGACAATTTCCGGAAGATCATTGTAGAATTCGTGGATATAAGTAAGATACATCAACGCCTCGCGCCCTTTGGGCATTGGTGGCCGATACTGCGCTGATGCAGAGTCGCTGACATAACGGATAACTTGAAGGTGTGGAATGTGCAGTTTGTAGGCCCAGGAAATGTCGTCTGCGGCCCTCGTTGCGACGACCAGAGCCACAGAACGATTGGTGTCGACACTGGCAGCGTCTTCGAACGCGTCGCGCTCGACGTACCAAGGTGCATGCTGCACCGCCGGAGCTAGGTGATGAATCAGAAAGTACAGCAGTGGCAATGAGAGTAATACGGTCGGGACTCTTGTACGATAGGTGCGAAGACTGCGCCGGAGAATCATCTGCATTCAGCGTCCAGGCTCCGCTCTCATGTCATGAGCTGTGTCGAGGAATTCAAAGTTGTGCGTGAAGCTTGCCAGAGAACGAAGTCCTCGTCCAGCACGGGTTGGCCCGTTCGTGATCGAACATCTGATTGGTACATAGATACATACATACATAGGAGAATGAGCTTTCGGGATTCGCGCTGCAACACGAAAGCTAGATTGATAGGCTTGAGACATCCCGCGCAGAGACTCGCTCGGTGCGTTACTTTTTGTTTCGACTTTCCAAATACTTCTGGTATGCCTCTGCAACAGCATGCTGTGCTTTGCCGAATGCTGCACCTGCGAACGCATGTTGTCAGAAGCAGATGCGATAAGAATCAACCAGTCCACTCACCATCATCGCCATCGTCATCAGCTACTTCTTTGCCGTCGCTGCCTTGCTCTTCTTCTTCCGGGTTTTCGCACTCAAAAGTAAGCTCTTTATCTTGCATCTTGACCCTGTACTTGCCGCCGTCCCACAAATCCTTGATCGTGAGTTCTCGTGTGCGACCCAAGGACTCAATGTCTCCAATTCTGTCCAAGGTAGCCTCGAGGAACTCATCGAAGCCTTCTTCGCTGCAAATTTCCCGAAATGCATTCATCATCGGAACAGAGTCCGGCCGGACGTTCGCATTGCTGTCTATTGCAAAGACATTGATGGCATCGTAGCTCTGGAGGCCGGTTAGCAATGGTTAACCACCAAAATTCTCTCACGTACGTGCCTGTATAAAATCTGCTCGAGTCATGATTTGTCTTGCTTTGTGTAACGGTATCTCCGGTAGGATGTGCCCCTTCTCAGCATCGTACGTTTTGTCCATTTCTTTTTCCAAATCGACCAATGCTTTTGCCAGCACCATAGCAGCGGAGGCATATTTCTGTTGGTCCATTACATCATCGTCCATCTCTGCGCCCAGGATCCAGCATTGATTAAGAAACCAAGTTTTCTCCGCGCGGCAGATGTCCTCGGCCTTCTTAAGCATATCATCCGCTTTTGCGACACGATTGAGATACGACATGCGACCGCCAACGGCATCATAGACTTGCTCCAGAAGCGTTTCGCTGGGCTGATCGTTTCTATACCTTGTGCGATAGTTCCGCAATGCGGTGATGGATTTTTGCTTGTCAAGGTCCAGAATGCGGATCACATTCATTCTGGTGGCATATTGTTTCAGCCTCTCGTAGATCCAGTAGTCGTCTGAGTTGAAGATGACAGTCGCGAGATTACTTGCAGACCATTGCTCTGCTCTTTGTTGGATCAGCTCGAGTAAGTCTTTGCCGTCGTCGTCGTCGCGTAACAGATGCATCGAGTTGAAGATGAGAATCAGAGGACGGCCTATTTCGTGCCTTCGCTTTAGAGCAACCTTCTCAAGCTTGTTGAATGCTCGTTCGACATCGAGAAGAGCACCCGCGTCGCGTGGGCCTCGAATCGAGAAAAGAGAGCCAATATTGTCCTCGTGGAATTCGAAGTCCAGTGCCTTCCCAAGTCGAATTCTGAAAATTTCAGGATTGGCATGGGCTTCCAACATGGCGCAGCCTTCGCCATCAATCTTGGCCATTGCGTCTATCAGCATGCTGGACTTGCCGGTGCCTTTCTCGCCAACGATGAGATGGTACTGGCCTCTAACCTCTCCAGCAACAATACGGTCAATGAGCGCCTGCTCTTCGCGAAGCACCCAATGCTCGCGCTGCTTCTCTTCGTCCACAAGGATGTGGCCACCAGTCGCGGAGCCTTGTTTAGCGGTGGCAGCAAGGTCGAGCACGGGATCGCCAGGATCGAAGGCATGTTCCATTTTTTCCAGAATCATGTACTTGTAGTATCGCGTGTAACCATAACCGACTGCGCCGAGGATAGCGACTGAGGCGAACGTGGTCAAAGCAGCTTCGGCCATTTTGAAGGCCGTGCCTTTCCAATCGAACCTGGACTGGCCATTCCCGCCATCTGAGCTGCTCGAGCCTTTCCTGGGTGGATCGTCTTCGCTCTCCACGGGACCAGCGTCAGGTGGGCCAGGGGTTTGAGGGCCATATGGGAGTTGCAGACATCGTCGTTGTGACCGAAGGAGTGCGAAAGCCGGACGTGGTCGCATAGGCCTGCGGATCGCACAGGAGCCACTGAGCAAGAACCCTGCCCGCGCACGCGACACGCGCATAGTGCTGAATTTTGTCACCAACCGCCAGGGGGAGCGGGGGTCATCTCACGGTGTGCGATCCGAATTTCTCCAGGTCACCGTAGCAGCATTTTGCAACGCGGGAGATGTGTCGTGGCTTGTGATCTGGAACTTTACACAAGACGAATCAACACTCAAAAGGCGCGGTCGCGAGGGAGCCGAGACTAGCGTGTCACAGTGGCCCGAGCGTGTCAGATAGGCAGGCATTGGCATTGGCAGAACGAGAACAGTGAAGATAATCGACCGGTGCGGTTTTTCGTTCACTCTCTACATAGCCACGCGCAAGGCAGAAGTCAAGACATTCATGTGACCCAGCGTGGCCATTGTCGACATGTCACAACTTAGCGCCACTGGGAATGTCGGCTACTTTGACGACAATCTTGCCATAGACCTTGCGATGGTGTAGATCGCTCAACGCACGACCCATGTCTTCCAACCCATTGTAGTCGCCATACAGCAAGGCTTTGATGCGACCTGCCTCTAGTAGCCCTAGATAGCCCTCCCATATCTTCTGCAGCACACCGGGGTACCTTCTCCCGCTCTCTCCAAACCGATAGCCCATCACGGTCACAGATCTGAGCAGCAGCTTGTTCATTTTCACTTCTTCCATGACGCCTTGACGAGCCACGAAGCCTATGATGACTATCCTACCAAAGTATGCAAGACACCGTATTGCATCGTTCACCATGCCGGTATTGTCGAGGAAGACCTCTGCTCCCTTGCCTCCGGTGAACTCGAGCACCTTGTCCATCCAGCCGTCCTCCATGACCAGCACCAGATCGACTCCCATATCGCGTCTCATATGCTCGGCCTTCTCGCGGTCGCCAGTGAGGGCAATTACCCGGGCTCCCACCGCCTTCGCAACCATACAGCAAATGCTGCCCAGGCCGCCGCTTGCACCGCTCACGATGACCGTCTCCCCCCTCTGCACCTTTGCCATGTGGACCACTGAGGCATAGCTCACCACCCCACCCGACATGGCCACGACAGTCGCGTTCGACAGACCGTCAGGCGCCTTGCGTATAGCATCTTCTGTGACGCAAATGTATTCCGCGAAAGCACCGATTGTAGCACCAAACACCCGGTCTCCCTTTTTCAGTGCTCTCTTCGCACTGCCATGAACTGGCAACTTCTGCACCACGCCTGCAAAGTCGTAGCCGAGCGTGAAAGGAGGGTGGCACCAGCCGCGTTTGCTGTTGTTCTGGTGTTTGCCTTGAGCGTGCAGTATGTCGGCGTGTTGCGGGCTACAGTGGGTGATTTGAATCAAGAATTGGTCATCTTTGGGAGCCGGTTGTGCGATATCGCTCGGTCGGAGTGAACCGATGTCACCCTCGTGAAATTTGGGAATATGGATGGCTTTCATCTTCAGTAATCACAGCGGGAGTGAATGCTCGACGTTCGCCGTCGCCGCTAGCATCACGGCGATGCTGTGTTCGATTCACATTGTTGCGAGTCGTTGATGTTGACGGGCACAGCGGTGACGAATGCCGAGGTAGTCCACTACCTACCTACCTTGTTACTTCTAAAATAAGTCAAGTTTACAACCACAAAAACAGCGGCTATGGCTTGACAAGTTTCCACAGCGCTCACACAACCTGCCTTATCCACCCGCCTGATCAGCAACTTGACACGTTGTGTTTGTCGAGTTGACCATTTCTTTTTTAACACGTCAGCTTCAGCATTTGGCCCGTCGACACGAAGTCTACACTCGGGCCGGCTTGGCTATTGAAACGAACCCATAGTATGGCTTTGCGGCTGTCAGACCATCGGGAGGCATTCCAGCTCGCGGGAAAAGGCCAATTCCAAACCTTCCAAATGTCTGTCGATGACCAAAACCGGCACACTGTGCGAGCGTTGCGATCGCCACTGGCTTCCAACGGGCGCAACCCAGAGACCCGGTGCACAACTTTTGGGCGCCCAAGATTATGAGCGCCGACTACCACGGCAACAAAGTCAGCCACAAGCGTCCTCTGACCCAAATCCGTGGCACGGAGCATTCCATCGTGTGCAGCAGGCGCTCGTTTCAGATCCTCGCCAGGCCGGCGGACTCGATTCCGGATCATGTGCTGAAACGAATCTTCACACTTGACACGGAATGCATCCCGTCGCAGAGAAGCATCCATTTAAGTACATGACATGCCGTGTGCTCAAGACTCAGTAGCTGAGAGTTCATCGCTGTGATCAAAGAAGTGCACCCAGTCGTGCTGTGTCAGAATCGACTCGCGCATAATAATGTCACTACTCGCCAGCACCGGACTATAACCAAAGCAGGGGTCGGATCACCATCGCTGACAGTGCGGCTGGCAGTTGATTCAACTCCCACCTCTACAATTATTCACCCAGGATGCGAAAAGTTGTTGCTTCACACCACAACTCAAAACGAACAAAGCCTGAAATTGATGAGAATCGACCCACTTACTTGGCAGGGCATTTGTTGGTCCCCAGCATTGATTCGAGTAATAACACGCCAATCGCTGCTGGCATCGCGCAAGTCACGAATATTATCCCTCCAATCAATGTGCTTGGGCAATCATGTTAACATCCACCCAAACGGCGGGCAGGGAACTGCGCGATGTTGCTGACGGATGAAGTGCGGCCTCCCTGATGGCCTCATCCAGGTGTAGTGCATGACCTCTGTAAGAGAGCAATGATGGCCTGATCCAAGTACAGGTATAAGACACTTGGTGCCTAACAATAGCTCGAATGCGCGGCGTCGCGCAAGTGGCAATTCGACACCCTCTCCCAAACGCAGGTTTGTTGTTCTCAGAAAGCGTGATTCACGGACAGCGATGATGGCTTGTCTATCTTACGGGCGACTCACGAAGCTTCCGGCTTCAATATATACCCAGACGGCAATGTTTCGGGCCGGGAGAAAGCCGATCATGTACATTTCGCACTCCGGTGCGGCATTCGCTGCGCTTTCAAAAGCGTGAAGAAGCAGTGCAGGTATCCCTGGTGGGAAATACTTGTTCCCTGGCCAATGCGATGACGTGTTCCACTGACAGCACGCGTGATGGAAGGAGAGAAAAAGTGAAGCGGACTTGAAATGGATCCATGACCAATCAGCAGAGTGCAGTGATATGCTCCGAGCACCAGGAACATCGGGACAGGAGCTTAAATCCAACATGGAATACAAGGGCATTCATGAATAATGCCAGCAGTCAGCAATGCGGCGCGGTGCGGGTTTGCCCATGGCCAGGCTGCGCGACGAAGCGGCGTGATGTGTTGAGTGATAGGGGCGCCGGAGGATGCGAAAGCTGTACGACAGGCCGTCTGTCGGTGCGCGCGCTTGATGTGGCTCTGTCCGATGGATGGTGCAGCTTGCTGCTCAATAATTATTGTGTCTCGTTTGCGTGTTCACATCGGCTGACTTCCGTGAGACCACGTGTTGGGATGCAGGCCGCAGGCCGCAGAACCCATGCAGAGAAGAATGCTGATCGAAGATCGCGAAAACCCTTGAGGGCATGGGCGATGCCAGGTGCGTCGAATGTGCGCTGAATACGTGTTTGCGGCCGGGGTGTCTCGCCCGCGGCGGGTGGGTCGAAGGGCATTGGAGGCTGCCAACAG